>JADGMU010000017.1:0-142985 GCA_016920895.1 Vaccinium myrtillus | reverse complement strand
ATGAAAAGATAATACATATACGTTCTTTTTGGGAAATGTGACATGAAGACTTGGGTAGCCTAGTGGTTAGAGTATTAGGATAAGAATGGGGAGGTTGGAGGTTCAATTCTTAGCAAATGCAAGTTGGGTTAAGAGTTGGGAGATTATGGAGATGATGCCACAAGGCACGTATGTCCAAACCGTGATTGTATAGTTAATCTAATCACGGTTTTTTGTCCAAACCGTGATTGTATAATTAGGGGGTGTTTGGGAGCCTCACTTTTAACTTTTCATTTTCAGCTTTTTGGCTTTTTGACTTTTTGAATTACGGTCAAAATGTATTTTGAATCTGATAGGAGTGTTTGAGAGAAATGTGCAAATGCATTTTACAACATGGGTAGTGTTTGGGAGAATAATGATGAAAATGAATTATGGAATGATTGTTTACCATTTTGCCCTTGTTTCTTTATTATGGTATTAAAAATGTGTATGCATACTTTTTAACAAATTTTTTTTAAAGTTGAAATATTTTCAGCAATTAAAAATGTATCATAATTTTTTTGTTAGAAAATATTATTTGCTCTTCTTTTTCATTTTTTTTTTTGGGTAATTGAAGTCTCTCCTGTGTCCTCCGGATTTGGACCGATCCATTTAGGATTTTGAGATCCTAATAGATATTCGGGGAAAAAAAAAAGATAATATGGTACAAATCTGCTTTCTCTCTCTCTTCCCCTCACCATTTACAACCAAAACCCATTTCTTCATTGCCATGCACAGTCCGAAGAAAAATCCAACCCTTACCATTCTACACCCAAATCAAACTCCAAAACTTGTGATTCATTGACCAATCTACACCCAAATCACATAAAAAAACTCCATTTCAAGCCCTAATTTACCCACTTCACCTCTAAATCTGAAAAACCCACACCCCAATCACGATTTGAGAAATGGAAAAGGATCTACAGATTACCTCAACAATGGAATGTGAGCTAGATCTGGAAGAAGAACAGAGAAGCAACGACCCTTCTAATCGCACGAGTCCCTTCTCTTCTCTCTGTGGTTCAGTGGTTCTCGAGTGTGGAAGGATGAGGGGTAAAGGGGTAGATATAAGGGAGAAATAAATGACATGGAAAACGAAAACGAGAATGGGAAATGGAAAAGGAGCCCCAACCCAGTTTTTCGGTTTCTCGCTGCAACATCAAAAATGACAAACGTATTCTGGAAGAATGTGTTCTGCAAATCGGCGCCCAAACAACAAAAACGGGAAAACGAGAATGGGAAGATGGGAAAAGAGGGCGCCCAAACAGGTCTTAATTTAATCACGGTTTTGAAATACCGTGATTAGTTTTTTGGGCAAACCGTGATTGTATAGTGTTTTTAATCACATTATTTGTCCAAACCATGATCTTAAAACTAATTTCATCACAGTTTTATCTTCAAACGGTGATAATATTGTTGATTTAACTACGGTTTGCCGTGTAAACCGTAATTGTATAATATTTTCAAACACGCTTTTTTGTTCAAATCGTGATCTTTTTTGATCTTTAACCACGGTTTGTTGTCCAAACCGTGGTCTTATCTTGTTTATCATCACGCCTTATGTGTTTCCATATCAGTTTGGACTTACATTCAATCATAGACATAAACCGTGATTGAATCTTGAAGACTTTTAATAACGGCTCCATCAACCGCGGTTTTAAAACCGTGATTAAATTATAAAAGTCACGGTTTTTACCCGTGATCTTTTAAGTTTATTGGAGTAGTGATATTTTCTGTTTTTTACTTCGTTTTTAGAAATAAAAACAGAAATTGGTGCTCAGCAAATTAAAAACAGAAAACAGACAGTGTTACCAAACATAGCTCATAGTTTTTTTTATAAGGATCCTTCTAGTGTCAGTCCAATGGGCTATCACTAAGAACATTCTTTGACCGGTAAGACAATTTGTCAAAAAGTGTTCTTAGTGATAGCCCAATAGACTGACTTTAGATTTTTCCTTTTTATACACCCACACCTAGTGACCATTTCTTTACAGAGGGAAAAGTGAAACAAGTTGACTGTTCGCAAAATGTAACGCAAATCTAATTGAGGGGAATTTTTTTAAATAAAAAATAGATAAATAATTCAAAAATTTATTACGCCAAAAAATAAGGAAAAAACAACTCAACAAGCTGAAAAAAATCAGCGGTGATTGAGGTGCTGTTTGTGACTTGTGAGGCATTTTGGGAATGAGTGTGTTAGGCTATGGGCAAGGGTGAACATTAGGGAATGCAATGGGTTCTAGTAGGTGTTTTGGCTTTTGAGGTTTTTTGTGTTTGCTTTTAAAACTTGTTGGTTTCTTGTTAACTTCTTATCATTTTCCTTCTCTGCTCTCTTTTGTAGTAATGTTTTATCGTTACCATATGTTACTTTGCCGATTAAACAATTTTTTTTTTTAATAAAGTTAAATATCTAAAATCAGTACTATATTTGATGCCATTGACTTCTGCCCTCTGCCTTTGCATAATGACAAAAGACACACATCCCTACAAAATTTTCACGTATTTCAATATATTTTTTAACCCTTAATATTGGGATGACTTTAGAATTTGCTATCAGCTTTTACCATAACTCAAGCCGCAGCCTCCATCAAAAACACAAAAATATGGTTAATTTTGTTCAAAAGTTGAAGTTTATTGTGCAAAGAAATGGGCTGACGTTGATGACAAACCAGGAGAATAATGGACTCGGGGATGCTGCTGTGCACTCCTTGCACAACAGCTGCAAAAAGTTGAAGTTTTTGGTCGTGAAAGCAGTGAACATAATGTACTATGGCTCCAAAATTGAGCACAAGCTCTGTGAAAGCAGTGAACATACCAGAAAACTACCCAAAAATAGAGGCCTGCAATACCTGCATGTGTAAACCAACATTAATTAGATGCTCCCATGTCTTATTATCTTACAAGAACAGAATTTACAGCAAAATAATGAACGAACATACCTTAGGATTATCTTTCGATGGAGAAAGTGTAAATAGAGAGAGAGAGAGCTGTGGTCATTTGGACAAGAACGTGATATTGGCACGGCTCAATTAGAAGATAGAACTCTATTTGTAGAGTACTAACTTTCAAATTGAACCGCACTAATATCTCGTACTGTGACTCTACTTAGCAGTCGAGTCCCTTTAAACCCGTCGGAGAGTGAAATAGAACATGAAACCGTAAGCTCCCAAGCAGTGGGAGGAGCCCGGGGTTTTAACCGTGTGTGCCTGCTGAAGAATGAGTCCGCGAATCTGTTAACTCAACTGTGATAATCTCCTAATGCCGGGTCAAAACAGCTCGAAAAAATATTGATTATCAAATCAAAGCCCAAAAATAAAACTTCCCAACACCTGACCAAGTAATTCATTTCCCCTATTTGCCAACATTTCTTGAATATTACTAATTTTGTCTCTGACTCCTTATTTGTTTGACACACTCAAAACAAGTATTCTGGTAAAATAAAGGAATAAGTAAATGTCCCCCAAAACAGACCATCAGAAAATATTGGACGGCAACTTGGAGAGAGAGAGAGAGAGAGAGAGAGAGAGAGAGAGAGAGAGAGAGAGAGAGAGAGAGATGAGCAAAGAGGCATTTGGAGAGGGCTCCAGCCTACAGGGGAATAGCATAAGCAGTAAAAAAAAAGAGGGGTATGGGATGGAGCTAATGAAGAACATGTCCATTGAGAAACCTCACCTCATCTAGGAGTATTTATGAGAGAGAGAGAGAGAGAGATTTTGAAGAAGATGGCATTGAATTTGCCAACAACCAACGAACAAAAAGGAGGTTGGGTATTTAATCAAAAGCATAGAAACAGATGAAAAGGGTCAGTGAAAGAAAGGGAATCTCTGGAGCTTTCAATATTACATTTAAGAGGTTGCAAAAAGCATGTTAATACCCCCTGACACCTGACATATTTGGCTCGAGGCTCTTCTTCTTTATGACCACCAAGCCTTAGTTACTTGAATCTTTTGAGAAGGATTTGAATAAAAAGTGTTGGGACTGAAGATGGTGATTGTTCGGAGACTATGATGATGTTAGAAAACGTTGAGGATTTGATGAAATTTGAAGTATATAAGAAAACCTTGGGGTGTAGGATTTTTATATAGAGACATAAGTGCCCTTTGGGACAAAATACATCTCTTGAAAACAACACGTCACTTGAAAGAATACTCACACGTCATTTGGGTCTCGAGAAACTTCTTGGTTTTCTCTTGCCTCGTTTAATCATGTATCTTTGATATTTGATTAATAAAATCTTTTTTGCCGTAAAAAAAAAAAAAAAACTCACACCCTTTCGTCTGAACATCACAACCCCGGACCAATTAGCTCCTTTCACATCCATTTGTTTGAAAGACACATCCCTTGAACAGTTACTTTCTTTTCACACTCGTTCACTTGAAAGACGCCCATTTGTTTAATTTAATCATGAAGTGGGCATGCTTCAAAGGTACAAAATTGAATTCTGATTTCAATATCAGAAATTGATTTGCGAATTCAATTTTTTGTTGTTACGGTTTCATTCCTGCTGTTTTGGAATTTAATATTGGGAGCATATGAATTCAAAAACGAAATCGGAGCCTTATCCTATAACTTGGTCTCTCCTCCTTTTGTTTCAACTCACCATAAAAATCAAATTCTCCACTTCACTTCTTATTTCGAGTGGCTTAAAAAGTCACTTTACTTATTTTTTCGTTTTTATTTGATTTTTTTGTCGCGTTAGTTAGTTTTGTGTATTATTAGTTTATCTCGACGAGAGGAATCGGAAAAGTAAAAAATTATGATTGGAATTCTCAATTGTTTGAATAAAACCGAAAATAAGTCCAAAAAATCTAACTTTTTGGCTTATTTTTGTCTTTATTAAAAAAATAAAGTTTGGATCACAATTTTTTACTTTTCCGATTCTTCTCATCGAGAAGAACCAATAATTCACAAAAGTTTGACACGAAACTAACCAGTACGAGAAAAATTACAATAAAGAGCAAAGTTGCTTTTTAAGGCAAAATAGGATATGAGATAGTACAACACAGTTCGGTTCGCTGAACAATTCCGACAAGGTAGAGTCGCTATAGTTCAACTATTTTATCCTGAGAAATAGACGCCGAAGACACTCAAGCATCCTATGGTCAGGTGACAATTTTGTTTTAAGGAAATCGGGTGAACCTTGAGATTTAGTTTGATTTCTTATATCCCATTTTTGTTCTGTTCACCTCAAAAAAAATGGGATATTCCGAATATGTAATCTAAAAAAATTAACTGTATATCCCATTTCTGTTCTGTTAACCTCAAAAAATTTACCCCTGCGTAGTGAAATTTTTGACTCCGTCTCTGATCTTTTAATACATTTTCATCACTTTTCACATATTCCAATACACTTTTTAAACTTTAATGACAACGCAAATTTTAGAATTTTCATATTGATAAAAATGAAGCCCAATTTTGTATATTTGGGGTTTGTCGTAGAAAGTGAACGTTTGCTACATTGAAGGCCATGTTCCACTAAAAAAAAACTAGTTTTGTTTTAACTAAAAAACTACCCCATTCCACTAAAAAAATCCCACAAAAAACCAACAAAAAAACCACTTAATTCCACTAACCTAAAAAAAACCAAACCACTTTAATCATGTAAAATTACGAATTTGCCCCCCTTCAAACCTCTTATCCTTTGGGTACAAGGGTAGCTTGGTAATTTGATAACACAACTCAAAAAACCAAAAAGCTAAAAAACTAGTTAGTGGAACTAGTTGGTTTTTTTTGTAAAACTAAAGATAAAAAAAAACCAAAAAACTAAAAAACAAGTTAGTGGAACATGGCCTGAATGCTTGTCATTTAAAGTATGGACTACGACTAGGAAAATTTTAAAATCAATCCATTGTGCTTTTATTAAGGTTTCAAAAATTTATTGAACTGTGTTAAAAGTGCATAGATTGTGTAAAAAAATATTTAAAAAATGAAAAACATACATCGGAGTGTGTCTTTTTTGTTTTCTTCTTAACTTATTGTCAGCCCAATGAGCTGTCAATATAAGGACCCTCATTACTATTTAAAAGTAAAAAAAAGAAAAAGAACTAAGACGAGAAAAGTAACTAAGACAAATCACTTTTCTCGTTTCCAATTCTCATTTTTCTCTCTTTTTGTTTGTTGACTTTCTACCGGAGTTCAATTTTGATCACCCACCTTTAAAAGTAGGTGAACATTATCCACCATGCTCCCTATCATCTTTCAATGATCGGAAAAGTTCATCTCTTAGAACATGATATTTTAACTAACCATGCAAAATATCAACGCAATCGGATATCGGTACCAACTTGATTAAGCACACAATTTTTTGTTCAGATTCTTGTCAAACTTCTAACTAAAAATTCAATCCAAATAAAGAACTTCCGCGTTTGCTTACGTATCCAATATCCAATCCAATTTTCTGTTGTTCGAATCCAAAAACATCCTTAATCCAAGTTTTTTTTTTTTTTTTGAGTTTCGTATGTGAACGCGTTTAGGATATGTTTGACATTTGGATATGAGTTCATATGGGCTCGTGTACACTCTGATGTGTTTTTTGTTTCCCACGTAAGCCACGTGGATTATATATGACGTATCAATTCGCTTAAATAACTTCTCATAAATTTTCAACAATAACAATTTATAAGCATCAAAAGAATGTTGGTGCTATTAGAAAATTGGAACCTTAGGGATGAAGAAAATAATGACGAATCAATGAAATTACTGCACAGTGCGGCTTTATAAGGGGTAATTGTTCTAGGGTCCAGAAGTGGGGACTTATTGGGTCATTTAGTCCATGTTAAAGTTTTACAAGGTCTAAGGTCCACGATTTTTTTTTTCTTCAGAATTTAGGCATTTTCAAATGGTACCATATAGTTTAGATTTTAGGGTGCACTTTCCTATTATAGGGTTTTAGTGGTTTAGGCACTTTCATAGGGTACCCTAGGGTTTTAGACACTTTTATAGGGTACCCTAGGATTTTAGGCACTTTCATAGGGTACAAATTTTTTTGCCACTTTCATAGGGTACCCTAGGGTTTAGGTTTTAGGGTGCACTTTCCTTTTATAGGGTTTTAGTGGTTTAAGCACTTTCATAGGGTACAAACTTTTTTGGTTTTTGGCACGATCAACTTGATCAGATCAACCAACTGGTCTCAATGACGCAAGGAAGGAAACGACAAGTGAGGGTTACTTTTGTCGATCTGAATGCTCGAGGACTAGAAACAGTGCACAAACTTTGGGTGGACACGAGAGGGTGGGAAATTGTAATCTTGGACCTCTCGCCAAGTGCCCCTTATTATAAAAGCATTGGCTTTGGAATCACTAGCCACAAAAATATTGCCTTTGGATTTAGTTTGATTTTAGAAAAAATTAGACATATTACGTACATCCCTAGATATATGCACATGTAATACCTGATTCGACTTCCATTGTTAATGGAAGAATCTAGTATTAAATCGAGGTACATATAAGTTAATCTGGAGAATCTAATTAGGTGTGCCTATGAACAATTGATAAATTTTATTAGATGAGAATAACTAGAAACACCACTTCAGCCCTTTCCGCCTCCACAGATCTGGTGTTTTTTGACGAAGAGGTGAAACTAGGGTGGTGGGTCTCCCTCCGACGAATAAATATCTCCAACACCTGTAGGCGGCGAGGATCGAGTATTGGGTCTCTCCCGGAGCAGTGATTTGCCTTCAGCTCAGAGCTTTCGGTGTTACTCGGTGCGACTCGGACAAGTTGGCTCAGTGTGACTCAACTTGTTTTGAGTTTTTGTCGAATTGCCTAGTTTCTTATCTGCTGTTTTTTTTGATGTTTCTGTTTTATCCTTTAGTAGATGTCCCTCGGAGTGTAATCACCCGCCGTGGTTGCGTGGTCTTTGCCTACCGGTGACCAGTTTCTTTCGTGTCTGCGTAGGTGTGCCTTGGAGTGGCGCCCATTTATTTCGTGTGTGATGATTCTTCGGCATTTACCAGAGATGATTTGCTCACGATTGGGCCGGCGTGGTTTTGCTGATTGCACTCCCTGGACTATATTTCCATCGGTTATGTTTGGTATCTTTGTTTTGGGTCTATGCTTATCCTAGGAGACTGATTGTTTTGATTGCAAACTCCACGTATACCGACCTTGTTTGGCGATGTGAAGAAGACTCGACTCGGTTTGGATCTTAATAGTTAGTCTTCCTTTTATGCGTTCATTGTTTGAAGACCCTCTTCAATGTATTCGGATGGAAATTTGTAAGTGCCGTATGGCTTTGATGAAATGATATTATTTCTCTTGGATAAAAATAAAAAAAATAAAAACTAGAAACACCACTACCATAGTCTATAGAAAACTATGGAAGAAGTTAATGTGAGAAAACATGTTCTCTTCCGACCATAATGCCCTTTTATTTTTGAGAATTTTTATTGACAGCCCACTGGGTTTACAATAAGGCTCCACTTGTTTTGACGTAAATCATAGAAAATAATGTTGCAGAAAATTATTTTTGGGTGTTTGGCTGACACTTTCAAAATTGTTTCTGTTGAAATAGATTTCCATCCTTTTAAAGTGAAAATTGATCAGTTGAGCCAAAGAATACATACAAACACACAAATGAAGTATGTATTTATACAAATAAATACATGCACGAGAGAGAGAGAGATAAGTGTGAGAACTAATTTGTTGTCTAGCAGAACCCATGTTGGAGAGAGACACCATTTGTGGTTTGTGCAAATTTTTTTCTGATATTGATCCCGCTGGTTTTTTCTGAAATGTGTGCGTGCAGAATTGGCCATTGTGGTCGAAGCCTCGAAGGGGCAAAACAGGATTTGATTACAGTGGCCTCCCCAAAAATGACTTACATGGCTTTTGAAAGGAAAACATTCACCCGTTCGATGAAAATTATTTTACATGGAAAATACATTTTGCATTTTTTATCCTACCAAACAAGGGAAAGTGGGTAAAATATTTTATAGAAAAATATTTTACTTCGAAACAAACGGAGCCTAAGACAAGAAGAAATAAAAACAAACACACACTCTCTCTCCAGTGGACTTTTTTTTCTTTTCTATACACTTTTTACATATTTCAATATACTTTTTAAACCTTAACAGCAGTCCAATGGGCTGATTTCATGGGCTGATTTTAGAATTTTTCTCCATTTATCGATACCTTCACTTTCCATTCTATTCCCTACATTTACCTAGCCCTTTCAAATCCCACAGTTTTTTAATTTATTTATAAAAACCAACTTGGTACATTGCCGAAGCAAGAAAAGGAAAAAAATGAGGATCATCAGGCTACTCAAACATCCTCCTACAAAAAAATCAGGGCCGGCCAAAGGGTAAGTCCAGCAAACCTCTGAGCTTGGGCAACCCACCTTGACCAGGACAACCAAAAAAATAAAAAAACAAAAAAAATTTGTTAGCACAATTTTTTTTTTATTATATCCAGGGCAACCATTGAATTTTAAGATATAGAAGATCCAGTCTGAAAGCCCGACGACCCATTAGATCTCAGAATCTACAAATTCCCCAATTCAAAGGGTTTTAAGGTGGAATTCCTCTCTCTCTCTCTCTCTCTCTCTCTCTCTCTCTCTCTCTCTTTCAAACTCTCAAAGGGTTTCTCCAATCTCAGTGGTTTCCCCAATTTTGGTTTCGGTGGAATTCCTCTCTCTCTCTCTCTCTCTCTCTCCACCGCTTGGAACCGTGAACAATGGAAATCCCAAGGTTGACGGCATGCAGGCACGCCGCACGCGAGGTGGGTCGGCAACAGATTAACTAAGAGTATTAAAATACTGTTTGGAACTTTGGAAGGGGGTAATATTCTACTATACTACTCTCTCTCATTAATTGTTAGAAGTATAAAAAATTGTTGGCCCTAAATATATTGCATTTTGATAAGTGTAGTATTACAGAATTTATTAGTTTGAGTTTATATCTTGTCAAAATGGTTGTTGAATTTGTTAAGAAGGGGTAATATTTTTTACTCATTTTTGGCACTGTGTTCAACTTTTAATGGTTAATGTACAGATATTTAATCTAGGGATTAAGTAATGATGTGTTATGTGTATATATTATAATAATATGCTCTACCATGAAAGCATTGTATAGTTGATCATAAGTGTTTGATTAAATAGTAAGTTGGTGTAGAGCATTTATTAATTATAGAACAAATTATTATTTCTGTTATAGGTACTATGAAAAAGATTGATAATGACAAGAATAGAGTGAGGTTTCGAAAACAAAATTTGGGATTTTTCAATAGAAAAGTCAAACAATGAAAAGATGCAATGAAAAATCACTAGTGGGTTCGATCTCTAGCCTATTTAATGCGAAAAAATAAAAATCTCTACTTTTGAGTCAAGTTGACGAAGCAAGTGATGAAAAATTTGGAGATGGAGGTGTTAATGAAGAAGCTACTATTGATTAGCAAATGAGGAACCTATGAGTGAAGGTGTTGATGTAGTAAATGAAGAATCTAGGGAGAGGCATTATGAAGATGCTATGTTTATGAATGATAATCTTGGGGATGGAGGTATTAAGGAAGAATGAAAGTATGCTTGATCTTGAGAAAGATGTTGATGTGAACTACAATCCGGGATTGAAAGGAAATATTAATGACACTGAGAGGGTCGTAAGAGAGAATGATGTGTTTCCAAAAGATACTAGGAGGAGACACTTTTCTTCCAATCTCTACATTTGTGATCTTCCAAATGGTGAGAAGTAAGAAATGAGGTGACTTATAAATTCAAATGAGTCGAACAAGCTCTTTTGTTTTTGTTGCAAGTTATTCAAGTCTAAACTAATGACAACTAATTTGGCCGAAATGGAAACTAGTGATTGTCATAACCTTCCTACAAAGCTTAGAGAGCATAAAAGGTATGTGGAACACAACACAAATATCGTGAGGTGGGTGGACTTGCATAAAGGATTTCAACAAAAAGCAACAATATTTTGACAAAAAAAGAGAGGAAGAATTAATCGACAAAGAGAGATGGAAGATGATACCAGTTCGAATCATTGGGGTGGTGAAGATTTTTTCTCGAAATAGTTTGTCATTTAGTGAAACTAATGAGAAGATTTATGAGAAAATAATGGGTTTTTTCTTTGTCAACTCATTGAATTTGTTGCGGAATTTGATTCTATTATAATGACCACCTTCGACACGTGGTAGATAAAGAAATTCAACATCATTATCTTAGCCACAAAATTCAAAATGAATTAATAAGTTTGTTGGTCAAAAGCGATTAAAGAAAAAATCTTGAAAAAGATTTCAAAAGCAAAGTACTTTTTAGTTATCTTTGATTGTACTCCGAATCTCAGCATGAAGAACAAATGTCGATTGTTATAAGATGTGTCGATGTTGAGGATGAAAGTAAAGTCAAGGTGGAGGAGTTCGTTCTTCGGTTTATAAAGGTTGATGACACGTCGGGGCTTGGGATTTTCAAGCGACTTTAAGATGCTTCTCAACATAGATGATATAAGAAGACAAGGTATGGCTCAAATACGAAAGGTAAACATCAAGTGTACAAAAAATACTACTTAATTTAAATCCGACAGCGTTTTATATTCCTTATGGATGTCATAGCTTAAACCTTGCGCTATGTGATATGGCAAAAATTTGTGCGAAAGCAAGATTTTTTTTTCCGTATATGTGCAAAAAGTTTATACTTTGTTTTTAGTTCAATACAACGGTGGGATGTTCTTAGAACATATGTCAAAGGCATTGTCGATAATTCGTTGGGATAGTCAGGTTGAGAGTATTAGAGCAATAAGAAGCCAAGCACCAGAATTAATAGATGAGTTGATTGAAGTTGCAAATATTTCCAAAGAGGATATAGTGATGGCGGGAGCGAAAGGCTTGTGCAAGAATGCTTTGGAGGATTTTGAAATCTTGATTAGCTTATATATTTTGGTACAAAATTTTACACAAAGTTAATCAAGTTAGCAAAGTTCTTCAACAACAAGAGATGGATATCGAATATGTAATTACAAGAATAAAGGAGTTGATTTTATTCTTTTGAGAGCTTAAATAAGATGGTTTTGAAGATTTGATGAAGGAAGCCAAAGAACTTGCACATGAAGTTGGTATTGATCCGGTATTCGTAACGAAGAGAGTTGAAAGAAGCAATTTGATGAGGATATGGGAGATGATACCGATGAAAGTCAATCACCGGCAGTAATTTTAGATTCACCTACTTCTTTCACATTATAGATCAAGCTTTAAAATACTTAAGGATCGCTTTGAGCAATTTAAACTATATGAAGCAACCTTTAGGTTTTTGTTTAATGCAAAATTCGAAAGTATTAGAGAAGAGCAATTGAGGGAGCATTGCACTAAATTAGAAAGTTTCTTGAAACACAATTACCAACATGGTGATATTTATGGGGATTAACTGTTCCAAGAACTCGGACAATTGAGAAAAATGTTGCCGAGGGAAGTGAAAAAAGCAATTTATATATCTTTGATTTTATAAGGCCTTATTGGAAAGAGGGTGGTTTCAAAATGCATGGGTTGCTTTTCAAATTTTGTCAAATATACCGGTTACGGAGGTTAGTTCAAGCTCCATACTAACTTAAGAAAAATATGACAATATTACTGTTATGCAATGTAAAATGAAAACTCAACAATATAAATCGCATTATGATTGCCCATAACAGTATGGTATGCGCGCGCGCGTGTGTGTGTATATAATTAGATAGGTACATTAGCTTTTTCCACGTCAAAACCATATTACACATCACCGCAATATTACCTGTAAGTTCCTTTTTTGTGATTGCTAATTCCGTGACGTTTTTATGTAATTGAAATCTTTGTAATTGCTAGAACTTTTAATCACAATAAACACAAAACATCAAAATATAACATACGACACAACACATGAAAATCATGAACACCATTAATCAAATATATTAGATAGTAGAGTTAAGAAAATAGCCTGTGAGATCGATGGAAGGCACGACAAGTCGCTGTCCTAAAGCCGTATTCGCCTCCCTTCGTGTAGGTTATGACGGTCGAATACCACTCCAAGATACAACCCAGAAATCTCACAGTATGTCTCCACGTTACACGATTCGCGGAAGACGGGGGTGCCAAGTCTTTCTCAAATTGCCCAGAGGATATATATAAATAAATAATGAGAGGAGAGAAGGGAATTTAAGATGTTAAGATGTTAAAAACTCTTGTAGGATAATTCTCTATTTATAGAACTCAAAGTGTCTATTCGCAAAAGTCATATCCCTTGTATGAAAGGGCACAACTCTTAAACAAACCTCTTTATTTAAATTTATAAAACTTAAAATCCCAACAATCCCCCACAAGTTTTAAAAATTTAAATAAGGCATAAAGCATATATAATAAATAGAAAATAGAAAACATCTGGGCAACATAATACCATACAATGGGCGTAGGTGTCTTTCGGACTTGAACCTTGCTTAGTGTTGACAGTCTCATACTGAAGGAATCTCAGTGAACTAGGTCTTGAACTGGACCCCTTTTACCAGAATTCAACTTGTCACACATATGGTATTGATACTGGACTTAGGCGCGGGTTAGCGCTATTAATGGCCGTGCGCTCGTCTTGATTCTCATGAGAGTTTTAGGGAATAGCCCTAATCCCACGGTCGCGGCCCCACGACGGCTCTCACTTAGGTGAACCCTCCAAGGATAGAAGTGACGGAGGTCTATCCTGCGACATTATAAGCGCCTTGGATTCATTCAGGGTAAAAACCCTTCCTAACCAGTCACATTTCATCAGCACCAATGTCTTTTAGGGATGAGGGGGAGAACATTTAAAAATTGCTCGTG
Source organism: Vaccinium myrtillus (assembly GCA_016920895.1). NCBI lineage: Eukaryota > Viridiplantae > Streptophyta > Magnoliopsida > Ericales > Ericaceae > Vaccinium > Vaccinium myrtillus. Next base: position 129,198 of record JADGMU010000017.1, on the reverse strand, counting down.
GCATGTCTCCGAATATATTAAGAGTGTTGGTATTCAAGTCACGCAATGCAGATTGTTTCTACCACATTGAACTTCCTTCATGGGATCTCCAATCACAGAAGTTGGGTTACCTCCGTAGGTGACTTCCTAGGGCTTACACCCATCCCTCTCGACATTTAAATTTTATGTATAAAGGATCTAGAACGCGCTAGTCCAGAGGCTATTACTCCTCTCAGGAGTTAAACAATAACTCATATTTATATGCCTCAGTAATTGGCTTCTCAAGCCTTAATCTCCTTTTAATTTAGGAGTTAGACTTTAAGCGCTAACTTTCACGCATTATACTCGAGTACTTATTAAGAAGTGTCGACTCACACTGTATCTTGATTCATGCCGGCTCTATACGGTGCACTTGTCAAATTTTCAAACACAATTCTCCAAAACAAAAATAATTAGTATAGATTTTTCTCACTAAGAGAAAGTTTAGCCAACACCGAATTGTAGTCACATCACAAAACATATACAATTCCCTCGTATGATATCTCATAATATGTTTCACAATTAAAGAAACATATAGAAAGTTGCACATTTACCCCCACATTACTCATCTTACTTCATAAAAATATGTGTACAGACTAATGAGCCACAAAGAAATACAACTTAAAACATGCTTACACAAGCAAAACCTCAGAAGGGAATCAGAACCCCATATATCTTTTCCTCTCAAAATCAGACCGCATATTATGATTCATGACTCCATGATAATCAATTATCAAGGAAAACATCCGAAATACTATCGTTGGAAATTATAAGAATAATTACTCTTCTAGTGTTAATATCACTTTCAAGCCAATAGAAATGAAAAAAAAAATTTTTTTTTTTTTTTTTTCCCAACTCTCAGACTTGTTGAATCCCAAACAGTAGTATGACTCACGAATATCACTTAAGGAGTCCCAGCAAACCACAAATATGTTGTCACTATAACCAAATTCCCAGAAAAGAGAAATGGTGGAATTTGGGTATCCATTCAACGCATTCTGCTAATATTCTAATCCCAATCAATTGGAATAGTAACGAAGATCTAGTGAACAAAACTTCCAGAAAATTGAACACGATAATACATAGAAAATTACTTTAAAAATTGTGAGAACCAGGGTACAAAATTCCTAGAAAAACACATAGAAAACAAATTCAAACAATTATTAGCAATAAAAATTGCAACTAACACGAGTGACTAATTATCACGTTTTATACTTAGAACTTTAAGAGCCGCTGGACATGGAACTTTCTTTCGGGCTGTTCGCTTGAAAATTGGACCACGAAATGAACTTCGCATCAAACTCATCCCAACCGCGTTGTGGATATGGCCCTCTTTGTCATCAGCGATTACACGCTTTATTACATCTTCATCACATTTGGCATTGACTGTCCTATCCATATCAACTAGTTTGGAATCTTCTAAATCATTTTCTCCTATTTCTTCGGATGGATATGAAACGACGACGTTCCTAAATCCCGTTGTCGGAATAGATTGCTCTATCAAACTCACACCGTGTCTTGGGCCTTTTGTAATTACAACAGATTCTTCCGAAGCCTCCAAATCTCGAATACAATATTTGAATCCGCTAGGTATTGACTCTACAGAATTTTCAGTGTGCAATGCATGACGATTATCGTCGAATGGTGCGGCTTGTGAAGAACTTAAGAAACTTTCCCAGTACCTTTGTTCAGAATCAAACTCTCTTTGTAAATCAGACAGCGCTCCGGTAGCTGAAAGTCCACCGACTGTGATTTCCAAAAGCTTTTGATCCGGCCTCACAATTTTTTGGTGGTAATTGTAAAGGGCTACCGAATTTGCGAGTCGTTTACTTTGACGATTGATAGTTTTCGCGATCTCTGATAGAAGGTGTATTGAAGTGCTACGAACATCTTCATAATTGGTTCCCATAACGAAGTACAATTTTTTTTTTCCCAAGATGTCCTAAATCTTCCTGATACTCCTATATTTGTATATGACCGACATCTCAAAAGTTCCAAGCGGTTGAGGAAAAAGGTTACAGTTTCAAATTGTAACCGTTTTTTGCCGTTAGAGGAACCGGTGCCTAATCTGTTCATGTCTATCTGTTATATCACCACCTTGCAAGTTAGTGACCATTTGGATAGGAAGTAAGAATTGTCTGTTCATAGTATTAAAATAAAAGAAACAAAGAAGTCTTATGGAAGATTAGGCAACAAATGTCAAGATTCAAGAATAACTCTGTTCACTTCTTGCGTTACACATAACCCGAACTACACGTACATATCTGATTAACAATTTCTTCCAAAAACCTTGTCAATATTGGTTTTTAAGAAAACGTATGTCAACTTTAAGATTTTCCAAGTAGATAACTTTTGTTGAAACAGCAACACAAAGACACGGTACGCACATCAACACAAAAGAATTACGAAATTACGATTACGGCTTTAGATTGTTAGAACTTTTAATCACAATAAACACAAAACATCAAAATATAACATACGACACAACACATGAAAATCATGAACACCATTAATCAAATATATTAGATAGTAGAGTTAAGAAAATAGCCTGTGAGATCGATGGAAGGCACGACAAGTCGCTGTCCTAAAGCCGTATTCGCCTCCCTTCGTGTAGGTTATGACGGTCGAATACCACTCCAAGATACAACCCAGAAATCTCACAGTATGTCTCCACGTTACACGATTCGCGGAAGACGGGGGTGCCAAGTCTTTCTCAAATTGCCCAGAGGATATATATAAATAAATAATGAGAGGAGAGAAGGGAATTTAAGATGTTAAGATGTTAAAAACTCTTGTAGGATAATTCTCTATTTATAGAACTCAAAGTGTCTATTCGCAAAAGTCATATCCCTTGTATGAAAGGGCACAACTCTTAAACAAACCTCTTTATTTAAATTTATAAAACTTAAAATCCCAACAGTATTTTTGGTTATACCTCTTGTTAGCTTAGGCCCACCACCCGTTGTTGTATTTTTTGTTTTTAAATTTTGTTGTTTTGGCATTTGTTGATTGTGGGGGAAACAACCCATTTGGTACTTGTCCAACGAAAGCATAGTGACAAAGGATATAGAGAATCAAGGAAAATTACTGCTACCCCATTATGTGTGATGGTTCAGTTGTTTCCTATTGAGACTGTTTGGGATTTGCTTTGAATAAGTAGTGTACTAAGTATCTGTTGTAGTGTGTAGATGAGTGTTTTGGATTTGTCTCAAGTTGGTTTGACACGTATTCTCCATTCTTTCCTGTATTTAGATTTTGCCAGTGCCTTCTTTTATTGTTCTTGTTTTTGTCTTCTCACTTGGTGGAATTAGATTAGTGGCTTTGCATAGTCTGTCTCTCAAAATTGGAGGCTTTGTATAGAAGACAATAATTGAGCGGTTTTCGTGAGGGCTTATCTAGCCCTTGGCAATAACTCAAGCCCTCAATGAAGACCTGAGCTTGCGAAAGATAAGAGTAGAATTACTGAAGAATGCAAACAATGCATTAGCTTTGTCCACCATCAAGGTCACTACCTTCTAACCAGTAGAATGGACCAGATACAGCTGCAACTCTTACATATCATGTGATAGTTGATCAAATCCTGTTTGAAACTAGTGTAGAGTCAAGCAGCTGTTTTTTTTTTTTTTTGGGGGGGTATCCCACTCTAATCCTCGTACATATTGTTGGGGTTCAAGAAAATGATGGTCCCAACTGCCTCTAAAAGGGAAAAAAAACCCCCTCTAAACTAGAGAAAAAGATCCAAAGAGATTGTCACAAGCACTAGGCTTTATTAATTTGGTCCTTGTCAATTCATGAAAGCATAGCTGTTACTGCTCCATATTCACTATTTGACATTTGTTAAGCAGTTTGTGGTCGCTGGTTCTGTTTGCTGAAACGAATTTGAGGAGTTTTTGTTGTTCACCTTTGAAAACTACAAGGCTGAAAGGCACTACAAGAAATTACACTTTTAGTGACCAGTTTTAGTGACCAATTTCGTTTTGGTCACGGAAAACAACCAAATGGTGACCAAAAATACGGTGGTCACAAAATCTTGGTCATTCAGTGACCAAATAAATTGGTGGTCATAGAATGTTCTACCAATGGTGAGTAAATTTTGGTTAGTCACTGAAAGTACTATAATTAGTGACCAAATTATGGTTAGTCATAGAAAGGTGTAAACAATTGGTGACCAATTCTGTATTTGGTCACCAATTGTTCAGATCCTTCTGTGACTAACTAAAATCTGGTCACTAATCATAGGACTTTCAATGACTAACCAAAATCTACTCACCATAGGTAGGACATTTAGTGACCACCAATTTATTTGGTCATTGAATAATCAATTTGGCGACCAAAATCCTGTTGTCACCGAATAAATTATGTTTGGTGACCAAAATATTGTGGTCACCGAATAAATTATGTTTAGCGCCACTTTTAGGGGAAATATTCTTCATCCCGATGAAAGGGTTTTTTAAACCCGATCAAGCCAAAAATTTGCATGAATGATTTAATCAACAAGCACAACGAAATCAATGATCTCAATCGTCATGATTGAGCCGCGATCATGTGTCTACTATACATCCAACTATGGCACAAGACTTAGTTTACTATCGATGCGTCCCGATAAAGGGGCTTTCTAAACCGGATCGAGCCAAAATTTTGCATGAGTGATTTAATCTACCTTTACAACGAAATCAACGATTTCGATCCTTATGATTGTATTGCTATCGTGTGGCCATTGTATATATAACTACTACACATGACTTAGTTACTATCAATTGCATCCTGATGAATGGACTTTCTAGACCCGATCGAGCCAAAATTTTACATGAGTGATTTAATCAATAAGTACAATAAAATCAACCATATCGATCATCGTGATTGTGTCGCATGATCGTTTGCTCTTTGTACATTCTATTACTACACAATACTTAGTTCACTAGCTACTAAGTAAGTTGAACGTATAAATTGTAAAGGTTATTGTCGAGTATATTTTTATAGTGATTGATGTGAACTGTTAGGATTTCACATTTGACTTATTCCATTATTTTCACCAAATTGCAAAATCATCGAATATTGATAACTACATGGTCAGAAAACGTTAAGGCTTCCAGAGGCATTAAAGCCTTATAAAGCATTACCTGAGCTCCACCTGAGATCTTTTTTTTTTTTTTTTTACTATCAGAATTGTCTATCTTTTACAAAATATGGATTAGATTATTTTGTACTAGAATGAAGTTAATCGCGTATCATTAGACAGTTGATCGGACGAAAAATATCATTCTATTATAATTTGCAGATTGATGAAATTCATTTTTTGTGATTACTAATAGTCATTGAAGCAGACTTTCATGGAGCAATTAAATTTTGGTCACCAAAGATACATTAAAAAGCCTACAAAATTGGATAAAATTTTGGGTGCAAATAGGGTATGGGTGACGTGGTGCCCCTTCGGCACATTCGAGCCGTCCAAAAATGCATCGAACGACTCGGATGAAAACATATTTTTTCTTTTCTTTTCTATTTTTTTTTAAAATCAGGATGACATTTTAATTTGGACCGTTGGTTGCATTGTTTGGACGGCATGGATGTGCCAAGAGGGTACAACGTGATACCCTCTCAGTACCCAAAATTTTCTCCCGAAATTGAAATTATGGGCGCCAAACCATTTCGTGAAGTGCGCCAAACCAATTTGGTGGGAAAATTAGGCGCCATTCTAATATTTTTGGTGACCACTTAGTCACTGAAGTAAAAATGAGTGAAACGAAAGAGAGAAACGACACAGTTTTATATGGTCAAAGGACTCAAAGCTTAAATGTTTCAGAAGGGAAAGTAAAGGGCTCAGTGGCTCACTTATTCTTTCACTCTCTCTAATATCTCTAGGGCAGTCTCTGCCATCGTCATCCACCATCGAAATCCACCAGTGAAACCATCGACATCCACCATCGAAATCCACCGTCTCTGCCATCGTCATCCACTGTCTCCACCATCGTCATCCATCGTCGCCGACACATCTGTCACGAAGATTTGTTTCCCCACAACTTTTGCTGGAACTCGCGAACACCGAAGGCATTCTCCGAACTCGCGAAATCTCCGAACTCGTCGCCTCTTTCTGTTAGACATGAAAGACTAGCATACAGGTTTTTACTCTCCCTTAAACCAGCAAAAGTTATGTATTTTACAAAATTCTGAAGTGTTTTTTCAAGTGTGGTGATTAATAAGGGTTTTTTTTTTTTTGAACAACATTCTTAATATTTATGATAGGTTCATTTGTCCACCCAACTGCATAACCCGTAATACCTCTGGCTTGTGGGTGGTTGCCGGTAATGTAGGTTTACCTCATAGGTGTCTACCTTATACCTTATTCGTTTCACATTGATGATTAGATTTTACAGATAGATCAAGCTTTAATCCTTTTGTCTCTCACATTGATGATTATATTAATAAGGGCTATGGTATACCACATTGGTTATTTGCTTTTGTTTTTATGAAAATTTATTAGTACTTAGCCCTCAAATTGTTCTGCTAGACCATATTCATCATTTACCCCTTTACTCAAAACTAATTTGGTGTGAAACCCCTGAAATCGTACTCTCTCTCTCTCTCTCTCTCTCTCTGAGTGTGCGATTTTTCTCTTCAGGCATGAGTGTGTGTGTGTTAAATCTAAGATCTATGAAGGATTTTCTAATAAGCAAGAGTTTTTTAAGAGAACAGTGGCAGATTTTAACAAAAACGGATATACTTAGCGACTCGCGAGGTTCTTTTTCATTGTGCTTCATTTGTTGTGGGTTTTGATTTGTGCTGACTTTAGTGGATGTAGCTCTTTAAGTTCTGTTGTAAGCTTTCTTTTATTATAATACTGTAGTTATGGGCTAATAAAGTATGAGGTGGGGTTTTAATATATGTTTGTAACCTTACTTTTTGAGTTGACCTTTCTAATGCTGATTGTTTTAATTTTTTAATCATTGAACTGCGTTGAGTAAAATAAAAGAAGCGATTAGTGGATTTTTATATTTTCTTGGGTAAGCTGTTTTCTATGATTTTTTTTTTAAATTTTATCATCTGGCCTCTTTTATTATTTTTAAAAAAGCACGTGTGGGTACCTCCCTGACCAAGGAAGCTAAAACCAAGACAAGAAGATCCTGTTGAAAAATGAAATTCATGTGGATTCACACTATTATCCCTGACCAAGCCGCATATTCGGGATCATTGTTGTGGGACACGACAATCGCTCTCAGGTTTTTATTGTCCCTTACACCAATACTTACTAGTTGAGCTTGAGTTTTTTTGGTAATGTTTGTGAGTTTTGATCCATTCACTAGGCGGATAAAGAATTATGATCTATTGTCCTTAATTGTCCTTTTATAAATGGGTAAACTTGTGTCAAGTAAAACTAGAATAATTCTTTCCTCGGTTCAAATAGAATCACTTTATGTTTTCTGTGTGTTCTTGATCGATTAAGTTCAAACATCCCATTTTAAACATTATGGGCTCATTAGCTAGATTAAAACTATACCTTCTTATTTCACTAGTTTATTTGTCTCTGTTACTACGACACTGGATTGTGTCTCTGTTAATAGAAATGTATGTTTCTTAATTTGAACAAACTTGCTTTTTGTAGGTGATAAAAATGGATAAGAGTTGGATGACCATAAAAAATAGAATAAAAAGTAAAGAGTATAGAGAAGGGGTGAACTCTTTTATTGAGTTTGCAAAGGCAAACGTAGGCCTTGGGGATGATATTTGGTGTCCATGTGTCAAATGTATGAATGTCAAAAAACAAAGCACTGATGATGTCAAGATTCATTTGATCCTCAAAGGAATATCTCCTTCTTATAAGACTTGGGTCCGACATGGGGAATCTGTTCCTGTTCCTATTCATGAGTCACGTGTATCAAATGCGGAAGCTCATCCCCATAGTGACAGTAGCATAGATGGAGTGGTGGATGAGGAAAGCGATGAAGAAGAAGAAGAAGAGATGATAAGCACCGACTCTGATACAGATCCAGATATGAATTAGAGTGTTAATTTGTTTCTTATGTAATGTATAATGTTTCTTAATATGGACAGGGTTTTTGGATTTTTATACATGTTAAAATTTTGCTTATGATTATTGCCTCTTAATTTTGTATGAAGTCTTTTGTGTTAAGTTTCTATTTGAGGTTCAATTTAGTTTTCTTAAATACTCAGTTGCACTTCTGTTTTTGATAATTTTTAGCATTATATACAAGTACAACTAATAACTTGTGCTTCGAACCCTATTTTACAGTTTCATTCATGCCTCCTTGGAAGAAGACCTCGGCTGGGAGGCCTCTGCCTTCACCATTACAATTGAGCCCAATTGAGACTCTTGCATCATCTCAGCCCCAAAAGCTTCCACCACAGGATTCTATTGCTTTGGGTGATAAAGCTTCTTTGGCACAATCTAATAATGAAGGTATGAAGTCTTTTGTGTTAAGTTTCTATTCGAGGTTCAATTTAGTTTTCTTAAATACTCAGTTGCACTTCTGTTTTTGATAATTTTCAGCATTATATACAACTAATAACTTGTGCTTCGAACCATATTCTACAGTTCTATTCATTCCTCCTAGGAAGAAGGCATCGACCAGGAGGCTGTCTATGCCTTCACCATCACAGTTGAGCCCAACCGAGACTCTTGAATCAGGTAGTCTATTTAGTGACATCAACCTGCCTTCACCATCTCAGCCCCAAGAGCTTTCACCACAGAATTTAGATGATTTGGGTGATGCAGCTTCTTTGGCGCAGTCTAATAATTCAGGTAGTCTATTTAGTGACATCAACCTGCATCCTTACACACCTATGCACATTATATAGTTCTGCTATGCTAGCAATTTGTGGATAGAATATCTATCTTTTTTTTTTTTAACCACCAAAAGGGAAAACAGAGCAAGGGCATATACAGACTGATTTTGGCTGATAATTAGAGGTAAGATGTCTTGAAGCCTATTGGCTAAGACCTGGCTTATAAAGTAATAAAGACACTAAATGTGATCAGTTGTAATTGTATACTTTCTCTTTGATTGTTGCCCTAGTTTCTGCACCACTGAATCGGTGTTGCATGGTTGATCAAGAGTGCATTCAATTTTTTAATTTCTACCTTTTTTCATGAGAAATTTCTATTTCTGTAATCTCACTTTAGTTTTTCAGATTACGTTCGTTATTTTTCATTTTTTCATCATGCATAAGGTTTTCAGATTGCATTTGCATTTGTTCTCTTTCTGCCATTACGAGAACAGACTGCGATTTCTATAGCTGCTCTGTTCTGCTGCCATCACTTTTATATCAGAATTCATGAAGTCTACGTATTTCTTTGTTAATCAATTACCATATGAAGCACAATTCAATCTTGCTACAGGTCCTCCACGATCTACTAACGTGCGAGGTAAAACAGTTGGGAAGGGAGTTGAAAAACTAATTGCTCACAATTATGGGCAGAAGCTTGCTGTTCCAGTGCTACCGTAATGGAATTCTTTATGCGGTATTAATGCTTCCAAGGCAACCAGTCTTTTGGGTGTGTATCTTAGAATGATGTGTCCTATTAAGAACACCCCGACATGGAGGCATGTTGATCCAGCTACCCAATCTGTTGTCATACAAGCTGTCCTTGTAAGTAATTATCACGTAGTTTTCTACATGCTAGGAATACTAGTTGCATGCAGAAAATTGGTGTAATGAATTTACTCGTTATGATTTTAGGACAAGTGCAAAATTTCGGATGATTATCATGGAAATCCAATAGCTCAGCAAGCAGTACACAGTAAGTGCTACCATATGCACATAAACTGGAGGCACAGAATGAAGTATCATTACGATGATATTTTAAAACAACAATTGGACCCGTACAATCATCCGTATGATGAAATGAGTTTGGAGGATTGGCGTCACATGATTGATGATGTATGGAAGAGTGAAAAGTTTGAGGTAACCTATAGTGTATAATCTTTTTTAAGATAAATACGTGAAAGCAAACTCTTTAGTGCCTTGTTGTCGAACTTATGCCAAATTTGGTAATGGTTTTGGTCCTTTTGTTTTAGAAACGGTCGAATGCAGGAAAAATTAACAGGGGATTTCTAGACGATGGTCATCGTTCTGGGTCTCGATCATTTGTTGCAGAGATGACAATACCGGTATACATTCAACTCAAATATATGATTTTTTCTTTAGGCTGATGTTAAAGCCAATAGGTCCATTCATTTTCGTGAAACTTAAAAAACTGTATGTGGCATTAACACTGTCATTACTTCATACTTTTTCCTTGTATTTTTGTTGTGACTTTATGCTAATGTAAATTTCACTTCATAGGTAGAGAATGGTGGCTCCAAGGACAAGGATTTTCCTGAAGTGTATGAGAAAACTCATACGAACAAGGATAAAAAGTGGATCTCTCCTATTTGCACTGCAAAACATGTACGTATCCTAGTATTTTACACTTATCCCATCTGTAATGCCGCTTTGCTTAAGTTTTGCTTCTAGATTGTTGTTGCTGGTGCTTCTAATTTCTTATTTATACACTTACAGACAGAGATGCTACATATTGGGGTTTGGGGTTGGGCCCAAACCTTCTTCATGTTCTCATACACCTAATGCTGTGTCACGTGCACATGATGAGGAGTTGGTCAACCTTAAAGTTGATATGGAGAAAATGTGGATGGAGCGCGAGGAGGAGAAGAGAGCACGAGAAGCGGAGATGGAGAAGACCCGGATAGAGCACGAGGAGGAGAAAAGAGCACGTGAAGCAGAAATGGAGCAAATCCGGACGGAGCGCGAGGAGGAAAAAAGAGCACGTGAAGCTGAGATGGAGCAGATCCGGATGGAGCGCGAGGAGGCGAAGAGGGAGCGCGAGGAGGCAAAGAGGGAGCGTGAGGAGGAGAAGAGAGAGCGCGAAATGGAGAGAAAAAAACAAACACATGGTTCATCTATACATCATGGTGGTCTCAACTCTTTGACCAGTGGTCACTCTAATTGTTGGTAAGTATACTTAGCTCCTGTGCAAGGGTGCATGATTAGAACTACTAGCCTCTTACAAAAAGAGTAATGTTAAAAAAGGAGGGGGCAGGAAATAAGAAGTTATTGCCATGGTTGGGAATATGTTTGATTTTGTACACTTAAACAAACTGCACATGCATGTTGTCTCTCGTACCATATTTTTGGAACTTTTATTGATTAGTGACACTCCATGGAAAAATAATTGTACTAAGAAAGTTAATTATGATTTGAATTGTTTGCACATATATGTGTTTTCTTTTCTGGATAATAATTGTACTTATTTGTGCCTTTACAGATTAACAAGAACTTCTTCGGAGCTTGGGCGTATGTTTTTGACATGGATGCATTTTGCTTGAATGATCCACAAGGAAATTGCTGATCTCTTGGCTTTTTGGACACTGATCTTTTGGCTTTTTGGAGATTGCTGATTTGCTCGCTCCCTGCGGTAATATTTCACATTCCTTTTTGTTATACTTCCTAAGGGTGCAAGTGGGATACCCCTGCATCCCCCCTTGAAATGTGCGTGATTGTGTTATTGTGGTGCTTGCTAAGGGTGCAAGTGTGATGCAGGGATCCCCCCCTTTCTATTATTGGTTGTTCATGTTAGTATTTGCCTATATTTTCTAAGCATAGTCTGTTCATAGATGTGTGTAAATTATCTGATGTATCAATATATCTTTTTCTTGATTAGCTGTTGTTATAAGCAATTATCTGGTGTAAATTAAATTAATAACTGACCACCCAGGCACCTATGAGGTTTGGCTGCACACTTTTACTATGAATACTCAAAACCCTTGTCGTCAAGGATCATGAATGTACGACTTCCTCTGGAAGTGAACAATCATATAGGATAATGATCAAAACCGAAAAATGCAGCCCAATTTCCCATATTCCCCAGCTGCCTATGACTTGATTGAGTTTGAACAAACCAAACCTTTCGCGTAAAATCCCTATAATCCTAAAGTAAATCCAATTGCTTTTATATTTTTCAATTTGGAAACCCCATCTGAAGCTCCTACAGGCTACAACATATGAAACCCTAATTTCCATGATAAATAGGCCTTGGAAACAGGTAGGAATCCTCAAGAAATCTTTCAAACATTGCAAGTGAATTGCAATATGATTATTTGTAAGAGTCGTTGTCTTCCACTTTGTATATCACAGTGATGTGTCGAATTTTGAAATCCTTGATACTCATATGTTAGTAAGTGTCCAATAAGTGCCAATCACACATTTATTTCTTAGTCATAGATGCAAGAAACTTTCGTACACGTTGCAAAAAAAAAAAGACCAAGAAAAGTCTCTGCAATTTAATTTTGATTTCATAATGCCTTTGTTTCATGATGAGAATGGAAGTCCTGTTATGATGCAACGCATGGGAGGTTGTTCGATCCCTTCCTCTACAAAGAGGTATTAAACTATGGGTACAGAGTGAGTCACAGTGATCAATTAAGAGAATTAAAATTGTTGAGGATGTTGTGGACTTTGAAATCACCAAGCACATATATACTTCCTTCTGGTGTAAGTTTAATAAGTGTTGCAGTTAGTGAAAAACACCAATGGGCAGCAATATTGACAATTAGTGTGATTTGGTCATCGATATTTTTGGTCGAGCTATGATTAGTTCAAACCGCAAACGAGTTAAGAAGCGACTTTAACTTTCTTATATATGGATCACTTCAGATATGCTTCTTCTTCATAAACCCTCCCATAAGTTATATTTCCCATGGGCCCGCTCTAAGGAGCCATATTTTTGCTGGAGTACACCTTCTCCATGCCCAGGGGACTTACTGTTTCTAGCAATGATGCATGGACATCTTGATTAGATGGGAACTACATGTTTTGTTGCATAGTTCAATGATGTTATTTTTTTGATTTCTCGCCATGTTGGGGAACCATAGCGAGTGTTATTCTTGTCTCTCTTTGGACCTTCTTAAGTGGTAAGTCTTCGTTCTTTTCATTAGACTTGTTTCATACTTAAGTAAAAAGCACCCGGAGGAAGGGATCCTTTTTTTTTTTTCTTTCTATAGATAAAGTTTATGTATGCATATTGTAGTTCTCGGGGGGCATATTCTTCCATACCATTATGGTGAACACAGATTATACGTTTGTCTCTTAATGGGTATTAATTGCATTTATTTGTGCCATTACAGATTAAAGTGGACTTCTTTGGAGCTTGGGCATATTTTGTATATGGATGCATTTCGCTTCAATGATGTCTATTCAGAACAATACTTTTTGTGGTCCATATATTTTGTGTAGGTTGGTAGACGGTTATGACATTAGGATAATGCATGGTTTAGTATTTGTAAGTATGATTATGGTGACTATAATATAAGGATGTTGAATGATTTATGATTGTTAAAAATTAAATTATGATTTGGATTTACTATTGATTCTAAAGCACGTATTTGATTGTGTAAAACTGAAATGGCAAAAGAAAGGTCATTTTGGATGGGATTCATAAAAATATGAATAATTAATGCCCAAAACAATTTTAAAATTATATTATTTAAACTTATGGTGACTAAATAATGTTAGAAAAGTACTTGGTCACCAAAACATTTGGTCATTGAAGGTGTACAAATAATGACCACTTTTTTGGTCACCGAAAAATTTATTCATTTAGTGATCATGCTGGTTGGTCATTAAAAGTGTACAAATAATGACCACTTTTTTGGTCACCGAAAAATTTATTCATTTAGTGATATGCTGGTTGGTCATTACAAAGTGCACAAATAATGACCACTTTTTTGGTCACTGAAAAAATCATTCCGTGACTAGCAGGTACAAGTGACCAACCAATTTGGTCACCAAAAAGAACATTCAGTGACCATGTTTTGATCACTAAATGTTATGCTTCAGTGACTACAAGAAATAATGACCACTTTTTTGGTCACTGATAAAATCATTCAGTGACCAGCAAGTATAAGCGACCAATCAATTTGGTCACCGAAAAGGGCATTCAGTGACCATGTTTTGATCACTAAATGTTATGCTTCAGTGACCACAATAAATTTGGTCACAAAAACCTTTCTGCGAGTAGGGTTAGGCGACCAAATCTTTTTTGGTCACAGTATACATTTTGTGACTAAATAGGGCCTTTTAGAGACCAAAATCTTAGTCACCGAATGTGTTTTTTCTTGTAGTGAGGTGTTTACTGAAACGAATTTCAAACCTTCAAGGCTGTTCAATTTCAAACCTTCAAGTACGTAATAACTACTGCAAATACTGTTAAATTAGTCTTAGTGACGACTATCCATAGCTAACCAATAGATTTAACTGTGGAAAATTACATAATACTCCTAACATCATCAATAAAGGAGCCCCTATTCAACTAGAATAGTAGAATCTACTAGCAGAATTCGCTTAATCATTTGAATCTGTGATTTTGTCTGTTTTTTGGACGTTGATTGTTTAATCTGTGATTTTGTCTGTGTCAGCCAAAAATTTGTAGAAATGCAAGCTTCAACATATGCAGTCAGAGGTGGTGTAAGTTTGGATATCCAGACAAGGCAATTGATCTCATTCATTGACGAAGTGGGAAGCAAAGCTCGAGTGGAATCCTTTAAAAAGGAAAAGGAACAACAAACTTGCATGTTGTGAAGGGGAAGAAATTTTTTAGAAGGCTAGAAGGAGTAACGACAGGGGATTTAGGAATTGAGTGTATTATGTTTTTTTTCTTCTTCTTTTCATAGGGCGTGTTAGATTGGCATAGTGAAAGGGGTGGATGTATGCTACTATTTGTCTCCAATTGGAGTCTTTTGGTCTAACGGGATAATCAAAGAGATAATGTGATGTCTTTTGTATCGAACTGTTTTTTGAGAAATATACATTTCATTAGATGGTTAAACAGTCCTCGTGCGTGTTATGCCAAATTTTACAGTTTATGAAAAAGACAAACGTGATATGTTGGGATTTGATAATGGCATTTTAATTGAAATCGCCTGTTGTTGAAGAAGTGCTTGAGGTTATAGAGCATCTTCCCTTTATTGTCGACTAAGGAATATGGAGTGGCCTTTGAATTTTCTTGAAACTGTGAATTTTCTTTGTTTCAAACAAAAAATTTAGCTTGAGGTTCGACAAAACCATTTACTGTTTGGCTAAAAAGCTTGGACATGGCAAAGCCAAATCCAACGTCCAATTTTGGCATATCTTTGAATCACTCCATTCCAACACCTCTGAAAGATAAGGAGTCTATAAACAAGAAATCTCCATTCCAACACCTTTGAAACAATCCGTACGAAGATTCGAAGAAACAAAAACCTAAAACCACCTAAATCAAAAAAATGATTTGCATTTGAGCAAGCTTGGAAACAATATGAGCCCATGCCGGGCGTTTGTCAGCCCGACGCCTCGCGTCTCAAACTAACAACAGAATCGAGCCAAATTCACAATACAATATGAGCCCATGCCAGGCGTTTGTCAGCCTAAATTATCATTCACAATCCCAATTCACACAAACTACTTACTCCAACAAACCAACAAATCTAAATAATGAATTACATCCCAAGTTAACTTCCACAAATAGATACAACAACTTAATATTCTCAAATACATACTACAAAACAGTAAACATAATCACGGCACCAAACACAGCTCCAAGGAGGGAAATTCCTTCAGCAATTTCATGTGGACAGTGGCATCCAACTTCATGTTTTGTTTCGTCGGGACTTCCTTTAGCAAATTCCAACAATGGAGGGAACTGTTTTGATTGTCATTCTTCAGCTTAGGAATTACTCAACAACTTCTTGACAAGGGGCTTCCATCTTTCCTCAATGCTGCAGCACATTAATTCGGGCCTAAAAGCATTTCCCTGAAGCCAATCTTTAGCATTAGCAGTCATAGAGTGATAGAAGTTACCAGATGTTGATGGATCCCTCCCGAAGCTCCATCGGCATTCTTTTTGATATCATGAGATCCTAACACACTGTATTCCCAACTCCCATCATGAAATCCCTTGCTCAAGAACAACTCAATATGCCTTGCATCCAATGTTGGCATAGTTCCTGCAAAACATAAATTACACTTACCGAAATTTCTAAACTTTAAAGTCCTGAATACTTCCCCAGACCCATTCAACCTTTTGTGTAAATGAGATTGCGATTATGGGCACAAATTACAATTACTGAAAGAAAAAATCATTTTGTACTTGGGTATTTAACAAGTATAACTGTAGTGACTCTCTACAAGTGGAATGTTTTCGGCAGTTTGAGGAAAAAATGGACCTCTCAAGACCCAAGTCATTGAATTCTACATGTAATCAGGAAATTAAAAATGGTTTGTGTCAATCACTTGATTCCTCAAGAACCCTAATTTTTCAATGAAGTACAAAAGGCAGATCTAAGAGGTTGAATGACTAGCATTTAATCACAATCTCAAACAAAAGATGACAGATTGAAGATTTTGAGTTTAAATCGAGCCCAATAAGAGATCAATTTAATGTAAAAGATCACGTCTTTAACATTTTTAGAAGATCAACCGTAACCTAGTTTCTGTGTTCGAAGGACCGTAACCCTAGTTTCTGAGACATAGAATCGAACAACAGAGAGAAAGATCGAGAGAAACAGAAGGAGAGATACCATTTTTACAGCGTTCGTGGGTCGTGGTCGTGAGTCCTGGGTCGAACAGCTTCTTCTTCGTAGTCTTCTTCTTCTTCTTCACGATCTTCTTATTCTTCACGAAAAAGTTTCTCCCTGGTTCGATTTCTTCTTCTTCCTCTTCTTCTTCGTTTGTTGCAAACCCTCGTTTCTCTCTCTTCTCTCAGATCTGGATGTCATGGAATGAGGGGGTGAGAAAAGAATTTGGGGTTTTGTTTGTTGACCCTTAACGTTTTTAACCTTTGACCCATTCTTACAGACCGAAAGGGGTCAATTTAATGAAGCACTTCGTCTGGGCCGTTGGATTAAATCCAACGGCTGACAGAAGAAGTCCGGACACTGTTCAAAAACGCATTCCCTGATAAGAAATGAAATCTATATGTATATAACTCGAACTCGTAAAATTTGACTAACCTGTGAAAAGTTGAATCAAATAATCACTAACTATTTCAAGTATATTGATATCTAGATATAATCTTAGGACTACCAATAAAGAAACAATTAATTAATTCTAGTTCTAGAATAAGCCTAAGAATATTACAATCTAAACTCCACAACCAATTCCTCCTAATCTGTTCCCCACGTACACCACCGCCGAGTCCACACACGATGCACACTCGTGTATTAAATATATATTCCAAAGTCTCCCAATTCACTTTCATCAAAAACTCCAATTTCAATATTATATAAAATACATTCCAATTGACTACAATTTGCCGCACCACCGCACACCCGTCGCACATGCACACACTGCTCACTCATGTCCTCTGATTCACCAAACCCTTACATAACTACAACCCAATCAATTCTATATGCAAGAAAAAAAGAATGAGTAAACTACCCAATTAGTTGTCTATCTATCAAACTTACTGATCGAAAGTAATAGAAAAGAAAGAAAACTAATCCAGGGAATAACATGTGTACACGTACCCCAATGAAGGACGATAAAAGGATTATGGCGATCTCCTCGAAAAACCTTTAAGCACTGATGCGGCTCTCTCTCTCTTTCACAAGGTTCTCTCAAATAATAACCTAAGTCTGATATATATTTGTACACACTAACCCACGTTCTCCTCTAACCCTAATAATAGGTCACGAATTCTAAATAGAAAATAGGTAACTAATTAATTAGAGTATTAAAAGTAACATACACATCTATAATAAAAATCACCTAGTAAATGTTATCTACTATAATTAGGCTTATACCCTCTAAACTATGACAATGCCAATAATACCCGCAAAAATAATTAAATAGGACCCAACCACAATTTCCAATTGTAAATAACAACATAATTAAATAAAAATAAACTAGGGTGTAACATCCTTCCCTCCTTAAAATAAATTTCGTCCTCGAAATTTGCGTACTAACCTCAGTCATATAAGTGTGGATACTTCTCACGCATCTCGTCATTAAGCTCCCAAGTAGCTTCTTCAACTGCATGATTGCGCCACAATACTTTAACTAGGCGAATTGTTTTGTGGCGAAGTACCTTATCCTTTGTATCACGAATCTCAACTGGTTGCTCATCATAGCTTAAGTTATCACGAACATGAAGTGGCTCATAATCGATCACATGGGATGGGCTATGCACATATTTCCTCAACATCGATACATGAAAAACATTATGGACCCGAGCCAAACTTTTACCCACAAATATTTCGATAGCCTAATTAGCTATTATTTTGGAGAACATGGGTGAGTGGGCCAATTAAGTTGTTCCTATTTTTATACCCAAAATTAGGTTTTGCGCAGAGAGAGAGAGAGAGAAGCTGTGGTTGGTTGATTGTTGGTGATCGATTGAGGTCAGAGTATATATATATATATAGGGAACACTTCTAGTCCGGTCTTCCCGTTTTCGGACCTCCATGATCCAAATTTTTTTTTGACGATCCGAGCCGTCCAATGTGTTCAAAAGGTGTTTTCAAGGGTCTTCTAGCGGAAAATTTTCAAAAAAAAATACCGGGAAGGGCTTGATCCAAGCAGTTTTCGCAAAAATATATAAATACAGTTTTTGCGAAAAAATGCTTGGATCAAGCCCTTCCCGGTATTTTTTTTTGAAGATTTTTCGCGTGGACCCTTGAAAACACCTTTTCAACACATTGACGGCTGATTTTCCAAAAACAATTTGCAACACAAAAAAATCAATTTTTCCTTATTCTCGGGAGGTTTGGACTAGAAAATTTGCCTATATATATAGGAAAAACCTCCCGAGAATAAGGAAAAATTAATTTTTTTTGTGTTGCAAATTGTTTTTGGAAAATCCGAGCCGTCCAATGTAGGCAAATTTTCTAGTCCAAACCTCCCGAGAATAAGGAAAAATTGATTTTTTTTTGTGTGGCAAATTGTTTTTGGAAAATCCAAGCCGTCCAATGTGTTCAGAAAGTGTTTTCAAGAGTCCACGCGAAAAATCTTCAAAAAACAATACCGGGAAGGGCTTGATCCAAGCATTTTTTCGCAAAAACTGTATTTATATATTTTTGCGAAAACTGCTTGGATCAAGCCCTTCCCGGTATTTTTTTTTGAAAATTTTCCGCGAGGGACCCTTGAAAACACCTTCTGAACACATTGGACGGCTCGGATCGTCAAAAAAAATTTTGGATCATGGAGGTCCGGAAACGGGAAGACCGGACTAGAAGCCCTCCATATATATATATATGGGTCAGGATCCAGTCAGGACTCCCTGACTTTAAAAAAATCCGGACCTCCCCTCCCCGGCCATTTCCCGGCCAAATGGTCGGGATCCAAACCGTTGGATGTGTTTAAAATGTGTTTTCAAGGGCCTACGCGAAGATTCAGCAAAAAAAATGACCGGGAAGGGCATCATCCAAGCAGTTTTTCATACAAACCGTAGGATATATATTTCATGAAGAACTGCTCGGATGAAGCCCTTCCCGTTCATTTTTTTTGTCGAATCTTCGCGTTGGCCCTTGAAAACACATTTTAAACACATTGAACGGTTCGGATCCCGACCATTTGGCCGGGAGAAGGGGAGGTCCGTATTTTAACAAAGTCAGGGAGTCCTGACTGGATCCTCTCTAATATATATATATATATATATAGGATTATATGGATAATGATCTATTGAGGGAGTCCTTAGGATAATTCCGTGCGGACCTCACCATTCCGGATCAAATCTTGACGATCCGAACCGCTCAATGTTTTTAAAATGCATTTTCCAAGGTCCACGCGGAAAATCTTCAAAAAAAAATACCCGGAAGGGCTTGATCGGATCAGTTTTTGTTAAAAACGCTATCGGATCGTCAAAATTTGATCCGGAAAGTCGAAAAATGGTGAGGTCCGCACGGAATTTTTGTTTGAGGGAGTACTTAGTAGATCGCCTTCCTATATATATATATATATATAATAATAATAATAATAATAAAAAAAATTTCACGGTATGGATTGGTTAATCCACGTTTTCAAAATCCGTGTCCAGACCGCGAGTCACGGTTTATTATTTTTTGAATCCATGTTCGGACCATTAATCCATGGTAATCCAAAATGTATGGATCGGTTCGGTTCGAACTGGATTCACAGTTCACCGATTTTTTTGTGTGCAGCCCTACCTAGAGAGACCGCTTGAGCAAGCCATGCTAGGTCAGAAAGTCTATTTAAATTGAGCTATTCATGCTGATCAAAACCGGCGTAACCACACCATTTTCTAGAGGCAGAAAAGTTCATAAGATCAAACAGAACACTTGTGGGTTGATTTCTTGAGAGATTTGATGAGGTCTTAAGATCTATATGCTTACAAAATATCTCTCAAGGTAGATTGTTCATTTTTTACATCATTTGAAGTTCTTTGATGGAGTTCAAGGCATTTGGAGGTTGGTCTAAATGAGGAGTCCAGCGACTAGACCAAAGATTCGAGGAGTCGAATCTGAATGAGCATCTATTGGAGCGGCTCATGAGGAGTCAGCAAGAAATTCTTAGCCAATATTGAGGAGTCATTGATTGAGTGTAAGAACCCTTTATTTTCATGTTTTGCGTATAGTACTCTCTTCATTCCCTTGGTTTTTTTACCCGTCTTTGGGGTTTCCATGTACATTGATGTGTTATGCTTACTTGTTTATTTTTGTGTTAATTATCTTGCATAGTCACATAGATTAGGTATTGATTTAATTAATTGGTTTAGCTAGTGAATATATTCACCGTAGTAGTAAATCAAGAGCCGATCCGATTTTGGTATTTCATAACCTATAAATATATCCCAATAATACATATAAAAAATGTACTTTCCCTTGTACCGCATAACAAACAATTTCACCAAAGTCGCGTAATTACCAATTAGATGGAGCTCTTGGACAATTTGGATATTTGACGCTCTAAATTATACTTTCCACAAGTTAAGGTCAGGAATAAGCTGACTTAAAGAGAGTGTGTTTTAGTCGTGAAACAAATACGTTAACGCGTCTTTGCAAAACTTAAGTCAGGATTGCAAGTTGCACTCAAGTTGGCCTAGACATTCTTACCGCCAAACAAAAAAATACTATAAAAAAAGAAGAAAACATTCAACGTTGAGTGTATTTCTTGTCCAACTTAGATGTGTTTTGGCAACCACTCTATATGTACAGATGCAATGCATTGATGGTGCACCTACTGGCGCAGGGACCCCTTGTAGGTCCCACAAGGTCGATCCGAGTCATTCATTCATTCCAAAATCAAATTCCGAGGGGGTCAACTCAAAAATCAACTCAATCGGACATTTCTAAGTGCTCGATCCAAAATCACCCCATTTCTTTCAAATTGATTTTGGATCGAGCACTTAGAAATGTCCGATTGAGTTAATTTTTGAGTGGGCCCCCTCAGAATTTTATTTTGGGATAAATGAACGGCTTGGATCGACCTTGTGGGACCCACAAGAGGGTCCCGGCGCTGGTCGATGCACCGTTTGTACTAAGGGGTCGGTACCCCTGGATTTGCCGGTGTTTTGGCTATACAACAAAACGGTGCCGTTCCTATCTCCTCTTCCGTTATCTCCGCGTAACTGAAACGGCCGCCCAAGCAACCTAAACTATCTCTCTATCTATCTCTCTCTCTCTCTCTCTCTTCGATTTCGTGTTGAGATCAGAAACCCTATTAGGTTTCGCCTCTCAAACACCCGTTTCTTTTCCCCTTTACTAAATAGATTGATACATTGTATATTGATTGTCACTCAACTGTTCGCTCTCTTGATTTTGACAGCCAAAGCATTTGCCTTCGTCGGACCGATCAATCACAATCTGCAAAATCCAATTTGTAATTTTCGTTTCTCTTTTGCTTATCGTCTTTGGCTATTGTTGCTACTCTAGAAAGAAACCCTCTTACGTAAGTTTCCGTTTTGTTGCATATATGTATGGAGGTATACTTGCATTGTACGGTTGTTTAGCTTCTGTATGGATATTTGGTGAGGGAGGTGTAAGTAATGTTGTTTCTATGTTTGAAATTTTCAGAAAGCAATCGGAAGGGAGTTACCATGGCCAAAAGCGCCTTCAAGCTCGACCACCCCCTGGGTTTGTCCTTCTTGTCCTTCATCATTACCTATGTTTGTGTGTTATTTTGCACGAATTTCCTCTGCCACAGTACTTTTGTCAATACCCACATGCCTGTTGTTGATTTTGTCAAAAAAGAAGAAGAAGAAGAAGAAGAAGGGGTTTTGGCATGATTTGATCATCTGTTTTGGTGTTTAATTTTGGATGGATAGCGTGGTTGATTTTGGTACAAGACTTTTATGGTTGGTTTCTATGAATTTCAACCACTTGTGTTTGTCACTTACTCACTGCCTTAAATCCTAAGATCACAAATTCTTTAAGGCATACTTTGAGTTCCTTATATATTTTTCTTTCATGGATAACTAGTGTGAACGAAGAGATACCCAAAACGAAACAAAATTCCCAAAAGTTGTCAATTAAACTGACAAAAAAGCAGATCAGAAATATACAAAAATGTCCAAAGAAAAGACTAAAAGGACAGTTGTTTTTTTATAAATTTCGAAAGAGAAAATCGATACATACGCTGTACACAATGTGAATCAAGAATGTATGCAAATTACTGCATGGATTTGTTTCCCTTACCCGAGTACCGTATATAATCAAAAGCAGGCGATAGATTAAATGAAAATGACAAGCAAAACAATCATTTCTTTTGAGAAATAGCTGCTGCGACGTGTGATGACAGCCATCGAACAGCGATCTGTTCAGGTTATATTTGACGAAGCAAAGAATTTGGGAAATGAGATTGATTCTCCTCTCTGCTTGACCGTGGTGACCGGTGATGAAAGACAAAGGCTGACAGCCATGTGGAACCCTAACGTCGACGAACACCATAACCCTGACCTCTCTCTCTCTCTCTCTCTCTCCCCTTGTGTGTGTCCTTACTGGTACTTTTTAACCGCTCGATCTCCCAACTTTCATTTGGGCCCTAATTCTGCGTTTTTTACTTTTTATGTCGGTTTTGTTTATGATAATATTTGCAAGTGACTGTCACTATCGAATTACCTGTGCATACGGCACTCCAATCAGTGATGATTTTGAATCACAGTTCAGAGTGCAGTGGGCATGGGTAATTTGATAGTTTACATTGTAACTTGCAAATATTATTAGTAACAAAAGTTGGACATAAAAAACATAAAAATCACAGAGTTAGGGCCCAAATGAAAGTGGGATATCGAGGTAGTGAAACTACCGTCAAGGACATAGATAGAGAGAAAGAGGTTAGGGTTTATGGCAATCGTCGAGCCTAGGGTTTCACATGGCTGTCAGCCATTGTCTTTCATCACCGTATCAAACAGAGTATATAGTCAGTCTCATTTCCCAAATTCTTTGATGCAACGAATATTTCCCGCACAAATCGTTGTTCGAGAGCTGTCATCAAATGCCGCACCAGAGATTCTCAGAAGAAATGGTTGTTTTGCTTGTCATTTTCATTTAATCTATTTCCTATTTTTCATTGATAACAGTTCTCATATAGGGGAAACAAATCCATACATTGTCACTCATACATGCATTTACTTCGCATCTTGTACACTCACGCCGAGAATCCTTGTTAATTCTCTGTTGCTCATATGTATGCCGAAGTTCTAAACCATAATTATCCAACTGCTTGGGTGATTCCGTACCTGAAGTTCTAGGCATGACTTTTGTGATATTGGGAATTATTGTACATATGCCCTCTCATGGAGAGTTACGGGCATAGCATTTGCTGGTTCTTTTTGTAATCTTACTATGAGCATGATCTACAGGCTTGGATTTGCTCTGTTATGAGTACTTGATGTGAGTCTTGTGACTTTCTCAAGTCAAAGAGCTTTCAATGTTTGTCCTGCTGTATTTTTGCATTTGTGTTGATACTACTCAAAGTATGCAGCAGTAGTCCCTGAGATGTATGCTACTGTACATCATACTGTATACTGGTATAGGAAATATATGTGTGAATTAGGCAGCGAAGAACTGTTTGACATGTGTATAATCTATATGGAGATTGTAGATGTTGTAGTGGTTGAATGTTCATTTGAATGTTGACTCATTTTGAACTTTGAAGTTGTCCACCTGGAAAAGACAAGTTATGAGACCAATCAGACCAACTCAATGCTTTTATGTACAAATACAAATGGCAACCCCATGTTATCAACTTCTAATTTCAGCATGCTGTGTCCCAACAAATCCACAATAAGCTCAAGTCTTGAGCTACTGAGCAACATCTAGACTATGAGCATTTTTTTTGTTTTGGGTAATCAAAAAATCTATTGTACGAACTAAGAACACATCGAACAGAGAAACGGGGAAGCATACCTACTTATTACAATAAAAAAAGAATTGAAAGACCTATTGTAGAGAAAGCTAGAAAACATACACCACTTGGGACTAGAACTGTTAGGATAGATTTGCCAGGATTGATAGAGGGTAGAGTTAAGAGGGCAGGGCGTGAAACCTCTCTATGGACTTATTCAACTACTCTATATATTCTTCAACCAACCGACAAAGGCTTACTAGTTAGTATAAGCAATTCATTGGCCATTTGGCCTATGTCACTAATATGCTCACCCCACCACCATTCACGAAAAAGTGAGGTAGACCCATCAGTCTTTTTGGGATTCCGGATTAGACTGTTGACTTGTGACGTGATTTTTGGCTGCAAGAGCTAAACTTGGCGAGCAAGTAGTTTTGTTTAGCATGGGCACCTGAATTAGTGCCGTCAAACAATGATAGCACAGCATTTCAGTTTTGGTGGCAACTACCACACTTGAAGAGCAAATAGTTTGTTTAGCATGGGCACCTTAATCCAGTGGCGTCAAACAATGATAGGCAATAGCTACTCTCTTTTTTATGTTTAATGTGTGAAAGGTGTAGATAATGTGCTCCTTCCATACCAATATACCATACTTCTGAATGATGACGTCTGCATCATGTTGATAATGGGCTCCCCAAAAGAAAATGGAAAATGTGGAGAAAGGAAGAAAAGAACCAATATTATCAAACAATATGTACGAGTCATTGCTGTTTATTATTCTTTAAATTGATGATTAAGTTCCCAAGTATGACTGAGGATGTCTAAAATGATCAAAATTTGAAGTGAAACCCATAAATACTTTCATGAATCCATTCTTTGTACTTATGTTATGTGTATGGTGTTCATAGGAAAGCATTTCTTTTTCCGCATATAGAATCTTTTAATTTCCCATTTGACAATATTTCTCTTTATTTGCGTAGTCTTAAACCATTGCAAGACCTTTTCTTGTTAAGCAATTCCTTTTTCTGCTTCTCAGAGAGGAGGCAGGCGGAGTCTGCTCGCATCCGAGAGAAGTATCCTGAAAGAATTCCGGTAAGATTTCGTCTCCTATACATGAGAGGTGGCCACAGCTTACTGAGTTACGGTTTGTTGGATGCTTTAGTGCTTTTCTCTTAACTCTTTTTGTTCATTATCCAGGTGATTGTGGAGAGGGCTGAAAGAAGTGACGTACCTGACGTTGACAAGAAAAAGTATGTTGGTTCTAGCTTCTTTTGCACCATTTTGAACAGTATTAGTGCGTGTTATTTATGTACTTGTGTCTAAATCATTCCTAAGGTTCTGTGTTTATGTAGCCTAGGTCTATGACTATTATGTTTCTGCTGCTTAGTTGGCATGTGCTGCAGAAGTTTTTGTTGTTTATGTTTTGATTCAACCATTTCTATGGCTTGGCTAAGTTTTAGCATCAGCACTAGTGGTCTTGCTGATTTTTCCTCCTTGTGGGCAATGTTCTTTGTTGCCCTGAAAAAGGGTATCGGAGAGTCTTTCCTTGTTAGTTTTCAAGTGTTAACTGTAGGAATTCTGTCCTTGTTTGTAATTGCTAACTTGGATGTTGGCATATAATATATCACATAGCAGAAAATTATACTTCCTCTTTGTGTTTTTGCTTGATTCCATTGTTCCTGATTCTAGAATCCTTACTACTGCTAGATGTATACATGCAACGGCCTTTCGTTTCTCTGTTCAGATTAATTTCAGAATTTAATGAAAATTCGGTTATGTTTTGCGTTAAATGCTAGATGCACTTACGTGTCTTTTGTTTCATGAGAGCAGATACCTTGTTCCTGCTGATTTGACTGTTGGGCAGTTCGTTTATGTTGTGCGGAAGAGGATCAAGCTCAGTGCTGAAAAGGCTATATTTGTCTTTGTCAATAATGTGCTACCTCCCACTGGTGAGTTTGAATACTCTTATGATCCATTTTTTTTCTTGCTCGGCTCTTTCTTCCTCAAATTTACGGAAGGTTGTTTATTGAACTTGTGTTCTGTTTCTACAGCCGCCTTGATGTCTGCAATTTATGAAGAAAACAAGGATGAAGATGGGTTTCTTTACATGACTTACAGTGGTGAGAACACCTTTGGGTCCCTTCAAGCTCAGTGATGCCAATTTCTGTAAACAAAGTTTCCCAAACTGTAAATTCTCGGCTCTCTTTTAGAAGTCAACAGCCTGACAACCCTTTATCAGACAATTTACATATCCTAATGCCCCAAAAGAAATTGGATTTTATGTATAGATTGGATTTAAGAACAGTGAGTTTCAAGTAACGTTCCAATTTCTGGTAGATTCAGCCTTCATTTTTATGAGGTGCTTCTGACATCAAGTTTTGCTATGTCTCCTGTTCCTGTAGATGGTTCATATATTAGGACAACTGACGAGCATTCTTCCTTTTTTCAGAAGCAAATATTCCACGTCAATTTCTTATGGGAAATTTGCATGAATATTTGAGTTACTATAGTTTGCTCGTTGAACGAGGTATAGCAATGTCTAGGTGATACGGAGTATTGAGTTTAGATTAGATTCAAGTTCTTCGCAGCGATATTCTTGGTTACCTAATATTTGGAAACCAGCCCAGTGAATGGAGTAGCAATCAGATACTGATCTTATGTAATAGAAACACAAATTTTCCTAAAATCTTAGTCTGTACAATGTATGGATTTCCAACAGTAAGAGACCAATTCATCAGGCGATGGTTGAATCTTTCTTTTGGAATTGCTTCTTGATCCATTTGATCCCAATGGCTGTTCCGGTCTTAACCTTCTGTGCTCCTGCCATGGCTACTGCTTTGGCTTTGCCGAGTCCTGATCCAGATTCCGCCTTCTTCTTACAGCCATTTTTGTTGTTGATCGTTCTGTCATCGTCTTCTTCCATGGCACCAATTCCTCCTGCACCCCATTGATCTGCCCAACTTGGTGCCTCGTCCGCCATAGTTCCTTCTCTCTTTCTTCCGAGTTCTCTAAATTTTCTACAGAAACAATTCCAACGAAAAACTATCACCAATCAACATGTAATATATACGGCTTAAACATATGCAGGTTTATATGTTCGTTTCTTTCATAGTTGAAGTATTTTCAAGTTATCGCGCAAAAAGTGATGAAACAAGAAAATTTGCGGATTTTTTTTTGTAGGCTTATTATTAATGCACAGAAATGCAACATTTAGAAAATACGGAGTAAATTGGAAACACCGTAAAAAAAAATGTGTGGATTAGCTAGGGGTGGGCATGACTGACCCGAAAAATAAAATAAATCTATATAATTGATCTAAAAATAAACATTTTAGACATTAGGTTCATGAACTATCAAGTAAAATAAAAATAAAATTTTTAGCTAAAACTAGGACTTTTTGACGTGACACGATCCGAACAGGACAAAAGATTTGGGGAGTTGAAAAATGTTGTGAGAATTTCTAAATAAGATTTTGATATATAATACGAAAATGACACGAAATTATCTGTTGCCCACCCAAACACTGTTTGTATTATTGTATAGGAAGAGAGAGGAAATTAGATACTCCATGAAATATCAAACCATCAAGGAGAGAGAGAGAGAGAGAGAGAGAGAGAGAGAGAGAGAGAGTACTGGATGATGGAAGTTGCAGTTGATGATGGAAGGGTGCTGCAATTATGGTCCTAAATGAAGAAACTTCAGAAAAAAAAAGTACTCCAGGAGACAGCCTATCTTTTAACCTTTGTTTTGCTGTCCACTAAAACAAAAGGTATAATTGTGCATGCCAACTCAGTTTGGTTACCTTCTCGCGAAGCAACCTCAGTGTTTCAATCATGTTTAAGGTCCAGTTTTTCAAAAGATTTTAGCACCCAGTTGCTAAAATCATGATATTTCAAATCAAAAAATGAAGTAGTTCCGTGTATCGTTTTTCGATTTTTTTTTCCACCAAATTAAAGTACACGGGGAGTAATTTAATTTGGAGTGAAAAAAAAATCGAAAAACGATACACGGAACCACTACATTTTTTTTTTGAAATATCATGATTTTTAGAACTCAAGCTAAAATCTTTGGAAAAACTGGGCCTCTGTACTTTAATTTGGTGGAAAAAAAATCGAAAAACGATACACGAAACTACTTCTGTAACGCCCCCAAAATTTGGGTTTGTTAATAATAAATGCATAAATAATAAATAGGGTTTTACAACAGTAACCCAAAAGAAATTACATAAATCTTCCTGTCAAATACAATCATTCTCTACAGGGTTGACTAGGTTTCTCTATTCTATCGCACGGTTGACCATTCCGGCGGAATCCTGCTCTGCTCCGTAGGCCTTAAAGCCATAGTACTCCTCCTGTTCATCTCTATAGTCTGACATAATACGTCAGAGTCGCAGAGCAACATCGTGGTATTATGCCAGGGTTACACAAGTGCAACACCGTGAGCGATAACGCCCAATAGTTCACTATGCTAAGCTTCTAAGTAGCAATTCTAGAACAATAAGTTCATAAACAGTATATAAAACTTCTGAACAGTAAACCATGCAACACGTCATGCGTGTCTATGCGGATCAGAGTAAACAAGCGCAGTAAAAGTAATTCATTTCAGTGTCTCAAAACAGTGTCTCGTGTCAGTTTCTCAAACAGTGTCTCATATCAATTTTCCATTTTCGACATTCTTCTTCAAATTTCAACCAAGTCAATTATCTCACACCACTCGAAAGTTATTGGTCCGTTTACGCCTCCTTTCAGCTGACGGTACCAACCCTTTCCGCTCGAGGCCCCGGTTGTCGTGCAACACCGAACTTAACAGCCTGTTTGCACGGTCCGTCCACCCCGCGACTCACACGACACGGTCCCGGTTGTCTTGCATCACCGAACTTAACAGCCTGTTTGCAAGTCCGTTCACCGTGTGTTGTGCATGCTTAGCCCAAACATCCTAGTTCTCTCCGCGAACTGGAAGTGGTGCTTTCGCTGCACTACCGCATTAAAACCATTCCTTCAAGTTCTCTCCGCGAATCTTGAGGTGGCCACAAATTCATCTCATCACATTTCATTTCATTTCATTTCCCAATAATTTCATTTTCATTCTCATCTCTATTTTTTCATTAACAGTTATTCAATTTCACGACCGGTGTCGTAATTTATCGCGTACGTGCTCAATGCCATATGCTCAAAATCATGCTCATGCAATATTCCATAATTTCTCTCTAAAATTCACATTTCACCAAATAGACATTTCTCACATAAAATCATACATCTAGATACACCAATTCTCTAAATTATATTATTTCCTCTAGAAACTTTCCCACATAAAATCATACATTTTAATGCACCAATTTCCTTTAAAATAATATTCCTTCTAGAAATCCTCTCACATAAAATCATATATTTAAAACTCTCCAAAAATAATATTTCTAATTCTCTCAAATTTATTCCTCATCAAAAATCTCATTTCTTCCTTGTCCTTTTTCAAAACTATTTTATTTCTTTCCAAAAGAAATAAAACAAATCAACTTGCTCTCTAAAATAATTTAAACAAAACTCTTTTCTAGAAATCTCTTACCAAAAATCCACCATAACTAATTATGAACTTTCTAAAAATGTTTAATCTCTCCAAAAATATACTCTTTATATTTCTAGAAAACTTTCTTTCTAATAAACTCAAATAAAACATCTTTTTCATATCTAGTAAAATTACAATTTTCTTTCTAGGAAATTTAATCAACTCCATTTACTCCTCTTTCTCAACATAGTCATAAAACATACTCACAAATAATATCATAAAAACATTTCTAGAAAACATTTGTGAAAAACTCTCTCTTCATATTATTTATTAAGAACTCCATACTTTCTTTCAAAAATTTCCATAAAACAATTAATATTTCTTTCTAATAAGAACAAATCTCCCACTATGAAAAGTAAATCTATTATCTAAGAAAGATTATCTTAAACAATAACCATTAATTAAAACAACAATGATTCACTAATTCTTCCATGAAAAATAACATGATAATACTAGAACCTTATCTAGAAAAATACATATCTTCTAATCAACTTCTAATCACTTCTAATTACCTTCTAATCACTTTCTAATTACTTCTAACCAACTTCTAATCACTTTAATCTTACTAATTCCACTTCTAATTTCATGAAGAACTATTCTAATTAGAACCTCATAAACTTTCTTGTTAACCTTTCTACATAAAATCCTTTTTGTTAATCACTAAGAAACATGCTTAGTAATTTAATACATGCATAATTTAACCAAATCAAACTCTAAAATCATGCTTAGAAAATTAATAAGAACAACTTACTAGAACTAAAATTAACTAATTAGAAGAGTAGTTTAGTAAACTACCTTGATTTCCGGGTGTAAACCGGAAGCCGAAAAGCTATCCTTTGGTGTAGAAAACCCTTAATCTACCTAGCTTACCTACTAATTAACTTAGTAAGTAGCTAATTAGCTCCCTAATAAGTTGGCTAAAAGGTGGTAGAATATTTGGTTTGTTTGGTTGGAAATGGAGAGACAACAAGTAAAGAAAGGTGAAAAGTGGGCTAAATGAACAAAGGGTGTTCTATTTATAGCCAAATTGACCTCCTCTCTCCCTCTTTGAAAAATTCGGTGCTCCCTCCCTCTCTTGGCTGAAATTTTACTCCATGTGGGAGTGTTAATTGTGGCACTAAATGTGCACATGGTCAAGTACACATGTGGCACCCTAACTTCATAGATTAGGTCCTAGGCTAGGAATCTTGGTACTAAGGTCTAGATTCCTTGCAAGTTAAGGGTTCCAAAGGGGATGTATGGAAACCAACGTAGGAAACAATGGTGGGGAAATAATGCCTCCCGTTGTGTAGGTTTCGCATGGTCACCTTTGTTACGGGGTGTTTTTAGGACCAAATACACCTAATGTGCATGTGAACACATTAAATGGCTAGGGGTAGCCTTAGTGGGCTATTTAGTAGGGGGAATATTCCCTCCTTAAAACATGGATGCATGTTTCTCGGAAACTTGGGGTCCAAGGTCTAGTGTAGCTAGGCCTAGGTTGTGTAGAATGTGCCCAAATGCATGTATTGTGTGGGTATGTGTAGGTTTCTCCAAAAATAGCAAGGCTTATTCTAACTAGTTTTGGGTACAAAACCTTAGCTTAGGAAACTTCCCTTAACCTTCCTCTTGCTTGTGCAAGTGAACTTGCATTTAATCCTTGCATGTGCATTGTACTAATTCATGCACATACACACTACTCTCTCTTTCTCTCTCTACCGAGCTCTCTCTCTCGGCACCTCTCTCTCTCTCTCTCTCTGGGTGCTATGGTAGTGTAACGGATGTGTTACTCGGTCTCGTACGCGCATAAACATGGCTAGAATTTCCTTTATTCGAATTAAAAGAATAAAATAATATTTTAATAGAAAAATATTCCAATAAACCGAAAATTAAAATTAATAATTAATTTACTAAACGAAATTTTTATTTACGAAAAACCGGGTCGTTACAACTTCATTTTTTGATTTGAAATATCATGATTTTAGCAACTGGGTGCTAAAATCTTTTGAAAAACTGGGCCTTAAAGTACTTTTAATGTTTGACATAATTAAGAAACTCCTTTGATTAATATACTCCATTTCATGAGAACGACGATAAATTCACCTGAAAATGAGAAGCCATCCCAAACCTGGGGAATCGAGTCTTATGATGGAGTATTATATTTTAAAACTGGTATGGAAATTTGGACCTTATCATTGCACTTGTCCCAATTAACTACAGTACTACTTTTAAATTGATTGGCGGAAAACATAAGGGTACCGATGGTGGTGCACCGACCGGCGTCGGGTGGGTCCCAAACGGAAAATTCGAAGCGTAAGATCATCTTAAAATCGTTTTCCGAGGGCTATACGCGAGAATCGAGACAATCGGACGGCCCTAAGTGTTTGATCCAAAATCACCCCATGTCATCCAAAATTAGTGAGTCCCTGACGTCGGTCGGTGCACCATCGGTGCATATAGAAGGGTTCATTGATTGGTGCCCGTGGGCAGTTAGGCCTGATTTGGCTAATTTGAAAAAATTGATTTTTTTTTGTTTTTTTCGTTTTGTCTTTATTCAAAAAAAATTTGCATTTGTTAGTTTTCGGTTGATTTTTTGTGGTTTCGGCTTGTCTCGACGAGAGGAATCTAAAAAGTATAAAATTGTTAGCCAAATTTAAAGTTTTGTGAATAAAGATGAAAAATAATCCAAAAAACTGGTTTATTTTGATTTATTTTCGGTTTTATTCAAAAAACTATTACTTTTGACCATAATTTTACTCTTTGGCTTCGTCTTGACAAGATAAATCCAGAAATCACAAAATCTTGACGCACAACTAACAAATGCAAAAAAAAATTGAATAAGGACAAAACAAATAAAATCAAAAAACCAATTTTTTCAATTTAGCCAAATTTGGTTGGGTATTTTACGTTTTTACCGATTGATTCACCTTTTGATTTGTTAATTGACAACGAATAAGGCTGAGTTTCTAATAACGGATTTTTGATATTTTTCTCACAAGTTATTCTCTTTGTATGTATCAATTGATTTGACAACTTGTAATAAAAATATACCAAAAACACCGTTGCGAAAACTCACCCTGAATCTGGATTCTCTTTGTCCTGAGTTTAAACAGCCAATGTCATCATCTATATAGCTCGTAATCGTGAATACCAAAAATTATTTTCCTATTCAGTTACAATTAGATAGTACTAGTATTACATATTTAGGCTTACCTTCTAAAACTGTATCTAAAACTAGGGAAAAAAAAATTAAATATTCATCGCTGAAAATTTTGATTCGTATATGTTTTTCCGAATTGACATCGATAAAGTTTTAGAATGAGATGATTTTACTAATGTCCGTCTTTTAAAGCTTATATCAAGACATAAAATGAGAGGTATATATCGTTCTTTTCGACCAATATGCAATAGCAAAAAATATCGTAATTTCGTGTAGACTTGCATAATTAAGAAAAATATTTATAATTGCTAACATAATTGTTAAATTTTGTGCAAGGGCACGTGAATCCACGCCCCTTTAAGGACAACATTCATGTTGTCCTCTGATCACATCTTGTCCAAACAAATCTAAGTCATCTGCTGTTGATCAAATTTGAGTCATTCATCGCCGAGCATATAGACAACCATGCTCGGCCCAACATGGATGCTGTCCTTAAAGGGACAGCACTATCCCCCATTCACGATACTTCCACGGACTTGGGGTTGCTGTTGTGCAGCCCCCTGCACAACAGCGTGTTGTGCACCACATGGCGAAAATGGAAAAAATCAGCCACTAATAGAATAGTTACCATCTAATTAGACATCGTGCCAAAAATGGAAAAAATCAGCCTCACAAAACAAGGTCTCTCATCCTCTGCCTTTCAACCTCTCACTCAGAGGCCCAAACTTTCATTTGAAAATTAGCGGATTTATCTACAAAGAAACTCATACTAATTCATCACCACCTAATCAATTTAAGCATATTCCCTAATCATTCTTTCTCATCTAGTTTTCCGGATAGACTTAGATTTCTTCATTTTCCGACTCTTCTCATCGAAACTGCTCCACGAGTATCCACTGGGTATTGCGAAAGGATCCGACTGTTGCACCACTGCCGGCTGCTTCAGAAACATGGTGGCAGAACTCAGGCGGCTGGTGCTCCGCCTTGGCAAGGCCGTTGAGGCCGAAGAAGTGGACAGAAATGATGAGGACGTTGAGGCCGAAGAAGTGGACATGAATGACGAGTAATGGGTTTCGGAATCCTCTTCAGAGCGTGTCGAAGGACCATCATCAACCAAATGCCTGGGACTTGAAAAGGGTGTGTAGAATTGCTCAGTTGGTTGAAGCTCAACAAACTTGGTGAATGTGATCACCACCCTCACCGTCGGCACCACCGGTATCGCCACCTATCACACACCAAAACAACCACCGCCTGATCAAAATTCCATAAAACCAACCAAATACGCTGAAAAAAAGGGAATTTAACTGTATCGAACTGTTGTGCTTCTACAAAATCTACAACTACTTATGTAAGTTTTTCAAATAGATGACCTCACAAATTTTAAAAATCAACTTACTTGACAAATGTCCATGTTAACTCTTGACTACACTTGCCCAAACATTGAAAATCCAAGAGCTCTAACAACCCTTGGGCCAGACTATTCTGGGGTAGTCCAATTTTCTCCGGAAACCTTTTCGTTACAGCTACTCCATTAATTAGGTGGTGAGGTTACAGTCCCACCCACTACTCAACTATTTTATCTCTGTTATTACTTCGGGACACTAGTCACCCCACTAAACTATGATGGATTTTCTGCAGTCCATGTTTTCGACTGAGGAGGAGACAATCATGATCGAGATCGTCTATATGCTGCAATCAATGGTTTGGACTTGCTTATAAACTATTACGGGGAAGAAATAAGAGTTAACACTTCCCCGTGCGAGTTTATGAGCAAATCCAAACCATTGAATGTACCATCTAGGTGTGGATTTTGTTTCTTCCAGTCCAAAACATGGATTGGACAGAATCCAGATCCTAAAAATATTAAGACAAACAAGGAGGCCACTATATATGGCCTCTCCGTTTGTCCACAGTTATCCTATCCTAAGACTAAAGATCCTCATCTTGGTGATTTAGTCCTACAATAGAACATGACCCTATGTCTTTAATAAAACAAAATCTCGGCATATATGTAATAATTTAGCATTACACTACATTCTTGCATATTGTGACAATACCTAGATGGAGTACACAAAAAAAAAAAAAAAAATCTCAAGGAAAATGTGTCCAAACCAAATTATTTATACCGCCCAAGAATCACTCAATAATGAAGGACAATTACATTATACTCAACAATAGCATCCCCATTAGTGTTATTGAAAAAGTACGTCTTTGCGGTGGCAATTCCACGTGCTAACCGGAAGACACCGGACCCTCCAACTATGGGCAATTCACGGTACGGATGAAGGGCAGGGTTTCGGCCCAAAATACTAAGAGAGCTACCGTTATGCTTTCCACTGCTGAAAACAAAGTTCATGCTCATAAGTACAACTGCTTCGTTCAACCCAGCCATTGCATAACTCCCCTGGGCTCGGCCCACTATCGTGGAGTTGGGCTCCAGGCCAGTTGTCAGTGCATCGTCGATTGCCACAACTGACCCAAACAGGGTGGGTGATTGAGAAGTCGTGTTGGCTTGGGCCACCCTCACAGCGGTCGGGTTCTTGCCGGACCATTGGTCATGCAAATAGAAGTGAAGTTTTGTTACCTTCTCCTTCATTTTGGAGTGGTTTTGGAACCACTTCTCCACTGCATCTGGGCTTTCGTCAATGCCCTGAACCGGAGGCAGGGCTATGACCATCGAGCATAGCAATAGAATTGCACACACCTTTCCCATCTCTCTCTCTCTCTCTCAATAATTGTGACAGCAAGGATTGTGTAGGGAGGCTTTATTAGATAGAGCAGTTGGCAAAGTGGTTGGATGAGTTGAGCAATATGGCGAAGTGTCCATACCACGAAAAGTATCATGGAAGTTAAAACGTTCATTATTAAAAGGAAACACGAACCTTTGCTCCGATTTTTATAAGGCTCTCTCCAAGTGGACGGTGGAATTGGACAGTCGAGGTACGCGTAACCTAATCCGAACACCTGACTTATCAAAAAAAAAAAAACTACATACCCGAGCTCATCCCCCATTGGTCCGTCCTTTGACTATTACCCAAAAGAAGTCAAGCTGCAGCATTACCCCAGGAAACACCCCCCTATTACCTAACACAGCCCATCAATTCAAAACTCGATTAACAAATGGGTCCACAGGGCCACGGTCCTACTGGATTCAAAGAGATTATTCAATGCGCATGAGGCACCACGTGACAGTGCTATAAGCCTCTCGCAAGGGCAAGGACGTATAGTTTTGGGCTCCATAGAAATGATTATCGGAGGAAATGCTGACGCATCACATGACGGTGCCAAAGAGCATTGAATAATTTTTTCAGGGGTCATTCTATTCACAACATCATATATATCCTCAAAAACAATTTTTTAGTATATTTTTCAATGCACTTTTTACTGCAATTTGGTTGTTTGTAACATTTTGCTTTTTGTGGGATTCAAAACATTATGATTAGTGGAGTAGTGAAGGGGCCACTTCAAACAATCCAATATCAGATTGTAAGGGACCCACGAGCCGTTGGATCAAACTATGGACCCATACGATCCTTCCACGTCGGATAACCGACCACCCAAGGCCCCACCAAAGCTTCTTCACTGACTCCGTGTCGCCAATACCCAAGCAAAGATCCTTGCTTCATCATCAAAAGACGGAAAAAGCGAAAGCAAAATATACTATTACTTATAATAAAAAGCTTAACAAAAACAGAAAAACAGCTTGAATAAAACCAACAGTAACTGACACACACGTCAAAATACCAAAAACACCCCTTACCTTCACCGGAAACGTCCCCGCAGGAAACTTTGTCGTTAGCAGCTCTCTCATCCGTCTAACCGCCTTCACCTTATTCGCTAGAATGTCAAGTAACGGCAGCAACTCCTCCGTCCTCAACGGAAACTGCTCCGTCAACCAAACTGACGGCCGTAGATTCTTCACCAGCTCCTTCTCCTTCGTCTGCGGCGGCACCACCGCTACAGCACACGGCGGCCGTCTCCGCTCCGGCACCATCAGTGACGGCACGTCCACGCTCTTCCTCGATACCATCACTACATCCCTCTCGTCCCTTACAAAACTACTGTGTCGACGCCGATTGTTGTTATCAGGAACGAGGCCGAATTGTGGGTTCTCAGCAACGAGAAAACCGTCATCGTCCTCGTCGAGCTCTAGCGGTAGAATTTGCCCGTCAGAATCGCCGCTAGTGACGATTTTACGAGATCTGTAAGTGAAGACCACGTTGTGGATTTCGTAAACCCTAGCTTTCCATTCCCCTACGCTCTCCGTCTTCTCTTGCCTTCTCCAGTTCGTTCTTCCAACGAGTTCCGCTTGAGTGACGTCCATTCCTGGACGGTAAACACTCGTCTGAGCACAAAACGAAGCAATGTCGGTCTCACTGAGACAAGTCCCGGCGTTTTCAAACGCGTCGAAGATTTTTTTGCTGTCGTGGTTGAGTACCAATAACGCACCAGACGGAACATCGAGAGTCGAATCGCCGTCGCCGAGAAACAGGAAGCTCTGATCTGCTCGTTGCACTTTCATGCCGTCGAAGCCGGAAAGTGACGTGTCAGCCCGGAGATTACCGTCGACTTTCCAGATCTTGTAAGTATCGGAAGGAGCGATCTTGCCGACGAACGGAACGATGGAGCTCTCAAAATGAAACGAGATCTCCATGTAAAAATCTCTCATCCTGTGTAAAACCGCAATTAATCGAGGCAAACGGCGGCGCCACTTCCACCAAGCGGCTCTATGCTGGTGCTGGAGCAAAACCGTCGAGACATCGGTAAATCGACGGCATATAGCTTCTTGCAAGGGGTTCCAACCGGCGGCGTTCTGCAAAGAAATGTCAGCGCCGGCGCCGGCGAGTGTACCGGCGGCAAGGGAGTCATTGAGGCGGACGGCGAGGTGGAGAGGGGTTTCTCTGTGGGGATTATCGCGGCGGTCGAGGATTGAGGAGATCTGGTCGGCGATTTTCTCCTGAGCGAGTGAGTCGGACTCGGTGTGGATCTTGGACGGGTCGGCGAATCGGGGCAGGGTGGAAATGATGCGAGAGAGGGTGGCGTGGTCGGAAGTAGAAACGGCGTAGTGGACCGGGCTTTTCTTATAGTCTTCTGGTTTGATTGTCGTCGTTGACGACGACTTCGACATTGTATAGAGAGACAGAGAGAGAGAGAGAATGGAAATGGGTTTTCTTGGCTGTAGTATCTGAGACGGTGGAGAAGGTAATTGAGGAAGGAGTGAGGGCAGTTTCGTCTTTTAGGGGGAAACCTGGCTTACAGGGCGCGACTTTTCGTAATTCTTCTTGATGAGGGTGATAAATCCGTTTCAGTTTTATCGATTCCGAAGATCTGCGCTTCTTTTTTATTCTTTTCTTGCTTTGTTATTTGTTCATTGTTAATTGGGATCGGATTCTCTACAGTTTAACATCGGATTAACTACTACTCCCTCCGTCTCAAAAATATATTCTATTTTGAGAATTCGCGTAACTTTTCATTGTAATATATCAATCTATAATGTTTTAGGTTTTTATAAAAGTTCGGCTTGAGCTCTCAAAATGATTTAATCAAAGACCATGATTTACTCCGTTTATTGTTGGAAAAAAAACATTACCGAATAACCTATTGGCCAGTTGTTACAATTGAGAAAGTGTATCGTTTAATGTGGTAATGTTGTGAAAATGCATCTGAAAGAATAAAAATTATATTAGAGAATTTTTATTTTTTTCCCTAAACTTACCAAAAGAAGGATCCTATTATTTTTCAAGTAGTTACCATTATCTAATTAGTTGGTCTTTCAAAAATCTATACCTTGAAAATTTTAAAATGAAAAATTAAATTACCAATGAAAAACAAAATGAGCTTTGATTAGATTTTTTGCTATAATGGACGGTAGAGGATCCGAGTAATTGGATATCTGTTTGATTGCTCTGTGCAATCTCAAGTTTAGAATATGTTTGATTGCTCTGTTCAATCTCAAGTTTTGCTCTGTGCAATCTCAAGTTTAGAATATGTTTGATTGCTCTATTCAATCTCAAGTTTAGAATACGTGTGAACTAAATATGTACATTTTAAAGCATTCAAAAAATTAGCCTTGTATCTAAGGGAGCCCCTTCCAATAAGAGACCTTTATATACAAATAAAATGCGGACCTAGCCTTTTTTTGTGCTTCCGGACCAAATTTCGATATAGCGTTTTTAACCAAAACTGATCGGATAAAGCCCTTCCGGGTATTTTTTTTGGACGAATCCTCTTGGAGGCCCTTAAAAATGCATTTTAAAAACATTGAACGGTTCGGATCGTCAAATTTTGGCTCGGAAAGATGAGGTCCGCATTTTAACTTATATAAAGGTCCCTTATTGGAAGTTATTCCTGTATCTAAGTTTGTATATTTCTGTATCTTTCTATGGTACTCATTGTCTAACTAAGAGGATCCAAGTCTTATTAATTATGTAATGTGGCTAAGGCCACAATCAAACACAAACTCTTAAAACACAACAAGAAAGGTCCATACGTGTTTTGTGTTTTTGCGTGTTTTTTTTTTTTTAGCCAAAGAGAGAGAATTTCAGCCTAAGAGAAATGTTAATACAAACTATAGGATATAAAGACAATAGAATAAGAGAAAATTCCAAAATAACCCCTGACCTTTTCACTCAATGTCACAGAGACACCTAAGCTTTGTAAAATACAAACGCCCCCCCTGACCTTTGCCCTCCGTTACCAATTAAACCCCCACCCCCATTTTCCGTCCAAAAACTAACGGAAAAGCTGATGTGGCTTTTATTTGGATACTTTGAGACACCTGGGCTAATATTTGGCAATGACATGGACGTTCTAGCAAAATTTGGTGCCAAACACAATTACAAACCCTGTTTCTCTCTTTACTCATCTTCTCCGTGTGCCCGGCGAGAGAGAGAGAGAGAGAGAGAGATAGAGAGAGAGAGAGTAGTCGTGTGCCCGGCGAGAGAGAGAGAGAGTAGCCGTGTGCCCAGAGAGAGAGAGAGAGAGAGAGAGAGAGAGAGAGAGAGAGTAGCCGTGTGCCCGGCGACCGGAAGGCAAAAGGATTTAGTTGTCGGCGGCATGGGGGTTGAGCGCTGATGTTTGGAGAAGAGAGAGAGAGAGTGTGTAGGGCCCAGTGCTGAGTTGGCATGCCAAATATTATCCTCAAACTTAAGTTTTATGCCAGGCAAGTGCCACATCAGCTTTTCCGTTAGTTTTTGGACGGAAAATGGGGGTGGGGGTTTAATTGGTAACGGAGGGCAAAGGTCAGGGGGGGCGTTTGTATTTTACAAAGCTCAGGTGTCTCTGTGACATTGAGTGAAAAGGTCAGGGGTTATTTTGGAATTTTCCCATAGAATAATAAAAAGATACACAGGGATGAAGTCAGAGGGGGGCCAGTAGGGGCGGTCGCCCCTGTAAAAAAAAGAAAACCCTTTAGTATTATATAGAAAAAGAAAAAAGTACAACGTGACGTGTCCAGTGATAATAGAGATATAATGGTGGACCCCCGGTGAAGTTCTTTTGAGTGGTGACCATGGTGACTGTACCGAGAACAAGGAGCGTGCCGGGGTCAATCCGGACCATATACGGATTTCGCTACAAACGAGAGATATGGGCAATATGAAATACTATCTTAATTTTCCCTGAGGGATGTACTCAAAGGAAAATCTATGAAAATCTATAAGTAGTTACAACGAAAATGCTAAAGAAAATCTATGGATATGGATTCAAACTTTTGAAATATGTACTGAAATTTAAATTATTTGTCATGTCTAAAAAGTTGAAAGTTGTTTGGACACAATCAATTAATTATTCTTCATGGTAGTATTTTATTTGCATGATTTGTGATCTTTTTAAAAAATTTGGTCATAACTTTTGATTAATTAAATATTAATCGACTCGATAAAAGAACTCAAAAGTACAAAAATACGGATCAAACTTGAAAAAATATGAAAAATACAAAGGAGGTCAAATTGAAAAACATAAAATCATATGGTTTTATTTTATATTTGTCGTAGTGACTTCATTTTAACCATTCGTAGTTTTTTTTACTCCAATTATTTTTAGACTCTTCTACTCTCGATTATCATAAAAAATATTGATGAGAATCTAACAAGAATTAAAAAAAATACCAAAAAGTAAGACAACCACTTAATTGAGTATAAATCGTCTCATATTTTTTTTATCAATACAAATTTAGTGCTAATAATATTCAAGTTTTATGTAGCTTCAAATTGAATTGAAGGAATAGGTGTTAGATAGTTCAATTAGGTTCATGCTTTTGTTTATCCAATTTGGATCCCGAAAAGTAAATTTTGGACATGATCGCGCCCTATCGGCTAATGCGTTTCGCCAAGTGGCCTAATGTGTTTTTAGGAATTTCCTTAATTATATTATATTTCATCTTCTTACTTGATTTGAGAAATATAAAGGGTCATAAAAAGGTAATTTAAAAACGTTTTTATTTATTGTATTTGGAACATTACAATTTCTCCGTCCTTGTCCCATTTTATATGGATTTTTCTTACTTTCCTTTGTTCTCTGTCCTTTTTTTTGTTTCTTCTTTCAAGGGCCATCTCCTCTTTTCTGTCTATTGCTTTAGTTTTATTATAAGCCCCAGTCTAATAAAAATTTGTATAGGGTTAGAAAATGGCAGAGGGGGAAAGAAGGTCCAATAAAAAATCAACGGCATTGGGGTGGGGGCTTAGTCACATATAATTCTTTTAAAATACTCACACTCTTGCTTTTAATTTTTTCACCGCACTCGCGATCTCAATCTTCGCTCTCGCGACTTTTAGAAAGCTGTGATGTGTTTTAAACACACGTTTTCACGCACGCGCTCTTGCTCACGTTCACAAATTATGTGACTTGGGGTGGGGGAGAGACTTGTAGTGTAGGTAGTTTTG
Organism: Vaccinium myrtillus; assembly: GCA_016920895.1. Taxonomy (NCBI): domain Eukaryota; kingdom Viridiplantae; phylum Streptophyta; class Magnoliopsida; order Ericales; family Ericaceae; genus Vaccinium; species Vaccinium myrtillus. Next base: position 87,306 of record JADGMU010000017.1, on the reverse strand, counting down.
TGTATCAGTGGCACATGCAAGAATAAAAAATTCCATGTGTACGCACGGCACGCGTACGCAATATGCACGGACGGTGCATCTTGACCGTCCGTGCGTGTTTTCGACGGTCCGGATTTAAAAAAAACTCTTCCATGTAAGACACTCTTCTTACATGGAAGAGTTTTTTTTTTAAATCCGGACCGTCGATTCCTGAAATGGACGGTCAAGATGTGTTCGTGCGCGTACGTACATGTGTGTATACGTACGCATAGCTGGGTTGTTCAAGAATGATCTAAATGTGTTCTTTTCCACCTAAAATAGAAACAATCTTGGTAATTAAAAAAATAAAACTAATATTGTTACAAATAGCCTATGTTAGTGAAAGACAATTTCTCCAGTGGTTAGTGTAGGGCTCGAAAACATGATTCTTCTTTTGAGATGGAAAAAAGAGAGAGGTTGCCATTACGTACACAATCGATTGGATTGGATTTTGGATTGGATTTCAATGAAAATATGAAATGCAAAAGATTGGAGAATTGTTTCGCGATACAGGGACACAGTCGCATATTCGTAACTTTTATAGGGATGCATTTGATACACAGTCAAATAGGGAAATTAGGGAACTAGCATTAGTGTAATTTTGTTCACTATTCTAATTTACGTTTTTTTTTTTGGTGTGCATGGTAACTAGAATTTCAGCGCGTTGATGATGTTGTTAATGGCCTACTTGTGTCGGCTCTCTTTTGATCGCCTTTCGGTTTCCTTAATACTCGACTTGAATATGTGGTGTAAGTTGTCCACATTTCTTCAAAGTATAGAATGGTCCTGGACGGCTGCAATTGACTTTGACTGGGAAATGCAAGAAGCAATTAATCCAGTAATCATTCAATGGTTTTTCACACTGTTGTCACGTGGTGGCTCAATACTTTTCTCTTTGACAAAAATGTTTAATAACTTGCTTAAAGGGTAGTATTATATTTGAAATAAAACCTTGTTCAACTATCACTAAAATGAAAAAAGAAAAAGAAAAATCCCATTGTGGATACTAGAAAAATGGATAGGAATCCTGAAAATATAGCGGGGGGGCCTGTAGTGAGTGAATAGCGGCTGTTCAAAGTGTTTTGGACGGTTCGAATGTTCACTGAACTATTTGTGCGAATAATTTAGTGAAAATCCGGACCGTCCAAAACAAGAATGAACGGCTCAGTGAGTGAATAGTGGCAATTCAAACTGTTTTGGACGGTTTGGATTGTCACTGAACTATTCGTGCAAATAATTTAGTGAAAATCCAAACTATCTAATACAAGAATGGACGGCTCAGATCTCACTACAGGGCCCTTGCATAGCATTAGGGATTTATCTGCTGAAATGGTAATCTATTACTTGTCGGTTTTGTGGTTAGACATTTAGTGTAACAATTTATATAATAATTAGTGTCTGTAGCATTGCTCTATAATAATACAGAAGTCAAATTGGGCTGGCTGTATCAATGTAATTACCCATGGACAAATCAAGATCTACTGATGCAGCCCAATAGGAGAGTGGATTCTAAACGTATCCAGCCCAATAAATCGTTCATCAATTATTTTGTGTTTATTAGATGAGAAAAATTGCGACAGTTGAAAAGATAAAAATACTTTAAAATTAATTTTATTGACCAATCAACTTATTTTACAAGATAGAACCTGGAATTAACTTTATCATTACAATTGCACAAACCAACCTAACTCATGTTACGGGCACTTTTAGTTCAAAGAAATATCAGAAGCTTTTACATGTAATTAATATTAATTCGAACGAATAAATAAAACGATAATGTAAATAAATAAGAAATATTGCTGATTAAAAACAAGAAATATTGCTCCCAATGCATTTTGTTTTCCTATTCGGCGAAAACTATGCAATTCACCCATTCAGTTCCTTCAGAAAATCTTTATTGTCCACAAGAACCTAGAACATGACAAGGAAAAACCACGATCAGTTAAGGCAATGATCATCGGTAGCACTGATTGCAAATTTGCAATAACCATAAAAATGATTAAGAAGAAGAAGAAGAAAGAAAGAAAAAAAAAATAGCACCATTTAGTGGGTCGAACCCGACTTCGTGTGGGTTTGCCAGTGTGGGACAGTCTAGAGCTCACAAAAGGCTTGTTGTGCCGAAAGTGTGTGGGCCCACGTGGCTCAGCGGGTTGGGAACTCCATCCCGACTAAAAGGTTTCGGTCTGGGCCGTGGGGACCAGAGCCATAAGCTAACTTGGTAGACGGTTGGAATGACCATGGGTGACGCGTTATCGGCATTTAGGTTCGGCCATGTGTTAGCCGAACGTCATCCGTGACGTCACTAACCAAAGCGGCTATGGGTGATGTCACACACATGTACCGAGCACGCATAACTTGGAGAACAAGTACAAGATTATCTATAAATAGCCTAGGATAAACCCTAAGGGAGATACACCGTTTCATATATGAATACTGTTTTGTACTCTCTTCTCCTCCTTGTGTTAACTTAAACTTCGAAGTGTCCTTAGGCGACTTTGGAGTGACACTATTTTGTTGCTTTGTTTCGTAGGCACAATGTGTTTGGGAAAAAATGGGTTAAACCATTCAAACAAATCGTGAAGAAGAATTTAAAAAACCACATGACCGGGAAAACTTAGGTTATTCATAATCATTGAGAACTTACTATCTTCCAGCCATCCGGATCTAGGAAAGAGGCCATCTTGGTGTCGATTCCAGGAGAAATTGGTCCCGGTCGTCGAGTTATCTTCCCTCCAAGCTCTTGGGATACTACGTTCACAACCTCAGCACTTTTGTACACATCATCTGTAGCTATGGAAACCTAGAACAAGAATGAGGAGAGATGAGTAAATTGAAATGCGAAGAAGTACTGAAATTTGTGATATATTTTGTTTTTGGATAAATAAGCAAACCTGTGAATATGCATTTCCCTTAGTATATTCAGTGACGCCATAGCTATATTTCAACTCTAAAACAGTTGTCGTGTATTGATCGTCACCATACCCCACCATGCCTATGGTATACTGCATGTACAATTCAAAGTGACAGACACAATTATAATTTGCATGGCATCCATTTTGATTTATAATTTGCTCTAAATCGTGAAGTAGAATTTGAAAGATGACGATGCTTACGTTTAGTTGTGGTCTATCAAACTTGAGCAGCAGTTTCATCCCCAAGGCCTGACATACATAAAACACCTTAAAATAATTGGCATATGCTTGTGTATGTATTTGACATTTTATAGCTTGATCAAAGAATTAAAGCAGCTACAATAAAACAAATACTTTTAAGAAGCAACAAAAAGGATATGAATAGTATCCAATTATTGTAGAAAACAAGTTGACTAATTGCTCTTAGGAGATTAGAATAAGGATTTGTCTACTAATTAATTTTGGCGTAGATTTTTTGGGCTTTATAGTTGATGTATATATAAGGAGAAGGATCGATCTGTCTCGAAAAAGCATGAAAAGCCCCTTAGTTGTTTAAAAAAAAAAAATTCCCCGTAGTTGAATGATGCGTAAATAGAACGAAAGACAGATTCTCAGGTTTAGTTTGGCATTTTCCCGTGTTATTTTCTTATTTTAACGTCATTTGTTGTTTTGGGTCAAAATACTTTCATTATTAAATGGGAGAGAGAAATTAAAAAAGTAAGAAATTTGGGTAAATTATATAAAAAAAATAGTAAAAACGAAAATAAGTCCAAAATAAGAAGCAAAAGAACCAAGGGAGTTGGAAAGAATCAAAGAAAAGGTACTCATAAAATTTTAGAAAAAACCAAAATAAGAAGGCAAAATTATTTCAAAAAATCACTAAAACTGAACAAAAAGAAGAAAAAAGCTTGTTCCTAAGGGATATATGTTTAGTTCATTTTTGAAAAAAAAATAAAAAATAGTGATGGATAAAACATTTAAACAAAGACAAAATTCATGAAATTCTTAAGAGTAATGCTTAGGAAAAAGGGTGGTGAACTTGAAATGCTAGCAGATTAACCAAAGAATTTTTCACACAAAAGTTTGGACAAGAAATGGAATACCTTTTCATAGAAGTTGATAGCGCGATCGAGATCACCGACGCGAAGCATTACTTGAGAGAGTGGTTGAGGAGTGGGTTGTCGCTGGAGTAGTTCAAACTCGTAGCCATTTGGATCTCTCACAAACGCAACGATAGCCATTGCACCACCTTCTGCTGGACCAGGCTCATATGTGATAGTCCCACCCAGAGCCCTCACCTTTTCTACCATTTTGTAAACCTAAATATTGCATGACGAGAACTTAAATGAAATTCAGCACTAGAAAATACATTACATTACCGTGTGATAAAGTATTTAAACAGTGTTACGGGACGTGCTTACATCTGTGGTGGAAATACCACAATGTCCGAAGCCGGTTCCTATGTCGTATTTATGCACTCCATAGTCTGCAAATTATTTTAGACCAATTTTTTATTGATCCGCAAAGACCCAAAATAAAAAAAAACCTCTTGGGCAGTATCAATAGTAATTAGTACTAAATTTATAAACAAGAATGTTTTTTTTAAAAAAACGGATGTCCGGACCAACTTGCGTTTGTAAAAAAAAATGACGAACAAAGAATGTTGACATACTGTATATTAATTCAATGACGAACGAAGTCTCTTCTGGCCCGAATCCAAGAAAAGCTTTTGAATATCTCTTCTCCGGAACGTCTCTCTTCCTCAAAAGTGTCATTCCAAAACCTTCAGTGTAGAACCTAATAATATGGTACGTAATGAGAACAATAAATCCACTAATAATTTACGTTAAATCTACTTCGTTCCTGTGCATTACACATACTTGATGGTGCGATCAAGGTCGCCAACACGATACACAACATGTAAGAATCTGCGATTATCCTTTGTTGTCCATTCCAGCAATTCGTCGGTGGGAGCCTCGGCCGGGGATGATACATTTGGTTGTCTACTCCCCATAGCACGCTGTTATGAAAAATAAGACATGTTACCTTCTTAACGTATTTATTCGGCTTATTAACTTTTTTGATTCCCAGAGTATTGACCGTCTCTCATTTTGGTCCATAGTATATTAATTGGTGAAATTTAGTCCTCAATGTTCAACATTTGTACCAATAAAGTCCCCAACTCAAACTCGTTACCCCATTCTGTCAAAAAGAGGGGCAACATCGTCTTTTTGCATAATTTTTTAAAAACATAATTATTTTTTTAAAAAAACTTCTTTTTGAAATAAAATTCTAAATTTTTTTTTTAAAGAAGTTCAAAAACTTATTTTTAAAATGGTAAGTTTTGAAAAACATTTTCTTGAAGGTTTTTTTTTTCTTTCAAAAACACATTTTCTAAAACATTTTATTGAAAATAGTTTTAATATTTTTTATAAAAAAACTAATTTTTGAAAAACAGTTTTTCAGAGAAATTGAAAAACAGTATTTGGAAAAGAAAAACATTTTTTAAAAATTACTTTCAAAAACAGATTTTTTTTTTCAAAACTAGATTTTTCTTAAAAAACGAAAAAACTATAGTATTTTTTAACGGTTTGCAAAATACCAGAGAGAGAGAGAGAGAGAGAGAGAGAGAGATATGAAAAGCAAAATACCTGAAATGCCCCTCAATTTAACGGTTTTCGCTAACGGTGTTAGCCTTGGGGACTTACTTTGTAAAAATTTTGAACATTAAGGATTAATTTCTCCAATTAATACATTGGGGACCAAAAATATGAGTAAGCTGTATTTATTCTCATGCATTAGTATAGAAAAAGGTCCAACGTACAACTACTATATGCTTACCTCGCAGCAAAGCAAAAGGCAAATGATCAGAATATGGAGGAGTTGGTGATGGAGCAAGAACTCTTTGTGACGAACGTGAAGCGACCGGGCCATGAGGAATGTACAAGAAGTCGATTCGAATTCGTATCTTTGATATATCTGAAAAGGAGGAGGTGGGGAAGAAAGAACGAGAGTGTATGTAATTGTGGAGTTAATACTTGATGGGAGTTCAAATGTTCGATAACATAGACAATTCAAAGAGAGAAAATTGTTTCATGTCAAAACTTTTATGCATAAAAAACTTGTTTCCTTGCGGAAATAGTAAAAGTGACACCGGAAAAATGAAGAAGCCAAAATGGAAAAGGAAAAAGGAAAACGCTGAACATAGCCCACGAGACGATGGTTGGAAAATACTCTTACAATAATAGTACTTTATGTTAGAAAGGAAAGTTAACTAATTAAGTCCAACAATATGTCGCACACATTCAACAAATCTAACATTAACAAATGACAAAAACAACAGAAAAAGATGAAACACAATAGAAAGAATGAGTGAAATTGTGGAATTAATTGATACTTGATGGGAGTTCAAATGTTCGATAACATAGACAATTCAAAGAGAGAAAATAGTTTAATGTCAAAACTTTTATGCATAAAAGTAAAAGTGACACCAGAAAAATGAAGAAGCCAAAATGGGGAAGGTAAAAGGAAAATGCTTAACATAGCCCACGAGACGATGGTTGGAAAATACTCTTACAATAATAGTACTTTATGTTAAGGAAAGTTAACTAATTAAGTCAACAAATCTAACATTAACAGCGACAAACAACAGAAAAAGATGAAACACAATAGAAAGAATGAGTGGAATTAATTGATACTTGATGGGAGTTCAAATGTTCGGTAACATAGACAATTCAAAGAGAGAAAATAGTTTAATGTCAAAACTTTTATGCATAAAAGTAAAAGTGACACCAGAAAAATGAAGAAGCCAAAATGGGGAAGGTAAAAGGAAAATGCTTAACATAGCCCACGAGACGATGGTTGGAAAATACTCTTACAATAATAGTACTTTATGTTAGAAAGGAAAGTTAACTAATTAAGTCCAACAATATGTCGCACACATTCAACAAATCTAACATTAACAGCGACAAACAACAGAAAAAGATGAAACACAATAGAAAGAATGAGTGGAATTTTGGAATTAATTGATAATTGATGGGAGTTCAAATGTTCGGTAACATAGACAAATCAAAGAGAGAAAATAGTTTAATGTCAAAACTTTTATGCATAAAAGTAAAAGTGACACCAGAAAAATGAAGAAGCCAAAATGGGGAAGGTAAAAGGAAAATGCTTAACATAGCCCACAAGACGATGGTTGGAAAATACTCTTACAATAGTAATTTATGTTAGAAAGGAAAGTTAACCAAGTCCAACAATATGTCACACATTCAACAAAGCTAACATTAACAGCGACAAACATTAATAGAAAAAAATGAAATACAATAGAAAGAATGAGTGGAATTGTGGAATTAATTGATACTTGATGGGAGTTCAAATGTTAAATAAAATAGACAATTTAAAGAGAGAAAATTGTTTAACGTCAAAATTTTTATGCATAAAAAACCTCGTTCTCTTACGGAAATAGTAAAAGTGACACCGAAAAAATGAAGAAGCCAAAATGGGGGAAGAAACGGAAAATGTTTAACATAGCCCACGAGACGATGGTTGGAGAATACTCTTACAATAGTAGTTTATGTTAGAAAGAAAAGTTAACCGAGTCAACAATATTTCGCACACATTCAACAAACATAACATTAACAGCGACAAGCAATAGAAAAAGAAGTACAACTCGAGAAGAAATCATAGAATAGATCAGAACATTCAAACAAATGTTGCTTTTGCAATTAAAGATTGACCCCATCTAGCTCGTGCAAAGGTGGCCAATCAGGTGTTTACATTTCATGTGTTTCTTTTCTGCTAGCTAGTTGCATGCCTAAACTGGTTTGATGAGTCAAACATGTTATATGAACGTTTTCCCAAAGTAGCCTATATACTAGCATATAAGTTTTTATTCACCCCAATAATAACGTACAAACTAGTTTTTAACAACTCATAAATGCGGGATACAAGTTTTCATCATAAAGCATTTATATACTCCCTCCGTCCGTGTTTGTTGGTCTATTTTCAACGTTCGTGTTATGTTTTAAATTGTATATATCTTCCGTTTTACAATAGGAATCATGATTTGGAAAATAATAGAACTAAATGAGATCTATCAAATAAAATCTATATTGTAAATTTTCAGAGATTCGTATTAAAAAAATATACACAATTTTTCAAGGGGTGCGGAATAGTAAAAGTAAACAAACAAATATGAACGGAGGTAGTATAATATCGAAAGATATTCGGACCAGCTTATGTGGTAAAAGTACTCCAGGCTATTATTAGAAAACTTATACAGTCGGCGCTACCTCCCCTCCGCCTTTGGAAATACTCCCATGGTGACTTTGTGGACAATCTGGAATATGAGAAACAATTGGTTATTCGATAAGGTAGCACCTGATTGGCATGGAGCGGCAGACATCATCAAGATAAGAATTGCTCTCTGGATAGAGCTGAACTTGGGGGGTAATGGTTACTCGATGGATGATCTTATTTTCAGGCCCAAGAATGTCATACCATCCCTGTGATGCTCCAGGCTGGTTTCAGTTTCTTCCTATCGCTGTTTGTTTTGGTTTTTCCGAGTCTTTTTGTACTCTTTTGTTGGCCTCTCGCTAACTGTTTGGTTCTCTTTTTGGGTCTGAAGTTTCTATACTTCTTCCCTTTTAATCTTTGTAATCCCTCAAAGATTAATAAAAAAATTTATAGTTCAAAAAAAAAAAAGTCTATATATACCTAGGAAAATACCAACAATCTTATACTAGTCAAATTTTGAGCAAACCACATTTTGCAAACACAGGAGAACAAAATCCTCATACACTTCATTCCAAGTATAAACATGCAAACACAGGAAGAGAGAGGAGAGAAAGGAACCTAATCGAACAGTGGGGAGAGGAGAGCAGAAAAAGCCGTAGGAATGATTATGCATGCAAACACTTAGCCCATATATATATAGCTTTTCTGAGTAAGGCCAAATATTGAATAAGTCAAATTTTGAGCAAACCACATTTTGCACCCCTACCCTTTTCATTTATCCGACTTTACCCCTTTTAACATGTTTGACTTTGTTTGTTTCAACATAAGTTAACGTGGCATTTTTTTTTTATGCTAAGTAAGTTAATTAACGAGACCTGACGAAGAAGTGGATTTTTCATTTTTTTTTTTTGGGGGTAATTATGAAGAAGAGGAGTTGAGTGGTGTTGTTGATGCGTTTTTTTTTTTTTTTTTGAACTGCCTGTTGTTGATGCGTTTGAGCATCTCTATGAGACTCTTTGAATTTTTATTTTTTTATTAAGAGTGCATTATATGACAAAAAGTGTGAAAACTTGAAACACAAAACTATTGAGAATGAGTAGAAAATCCCTTGTACTATAAAGTGATCTCTCATTTCATACCGAAGTTTCGTGTGGCTATTCTTTATCGGTGATTGAAATTTGATATTATTCCGATTCATTAATGGATCTTCTAAATATACTTTGATATTATTCTGATTCATTAAGAGATCTTCTAAATACACTCACCTAAATTAGCTCACATGCAATATACTTAAATTGGATGGCAGTTTAGCAGCGGGGGCAAATTGATACTCTTCTCAAGTTGTAAGAGTTGACAGTCTCATTTTAAAGTAAGGGGTGTAAAATGCAATTCTATGTCAATTACAAGAACTTTGGACTTTTATAGCAAGTCCTTTCGAAAAGTACGTGTACTGGAGTCTCCAAATGTGTTAATAACCCGCGAGTGTTTTGACTTTGGACTTTTATTTTTCTTACTTTTTGTTTCTTTGACTTTTACAATTATTATTTGCTTTGACTAGTAGCATGTACTAGATGAGGGGAAAAGTATCTTATATGTTATTATACGTAATTCTCTTTTACCTATTCTAACTTACGGCATGCAACAATTTGATAATCGATCCAACAACAAAAAAAATAAGGCGCGTTATTTCGAGTTGTGAAAGAGCCGCTAACATGTAGTTTGAATTTTTTTTTTTTATAGAGTAGAGCGTGAGAGGGTAATTCCACTTAATACACTCAATTAGGCAATTACTATAGATCATGTTCGTTTTCCAGTTTAGTTTTAATTTTAGTTTTGATGACATCATCATTTTCCTCATTTCTCTCTCTATCTCTCTCCACTCATTACACCTGATGATATCATCAAAACTAAACTAAACTATCTAACCAAACACAGCCTATATAGTCTAAATTAGTTGTGAGGAAATTTTAAGCTCCTCCAATTTTATTGTAAGTTATTCGTTGTCGATCCTCATGTCACCACCGGAGGTGGTTGCCAAGATGGCAAGTGGTGTGTGGGTGAGACTCCCCCTCAAGCACATGGTCACGAATTCGAATCCCGCTTGCAGGTTGTAGTCCTCGTGAACTAGATGTTGTGTATTGGGGCACCATCTATCCAGCTTGCACCTTAGCGGAACTGTGGTGGACTACCTTCCCATCGGTAAGGGGTTACTTTGAAAGGACACCCCAGTGAGTTTGGCTCCTTCAATGGGTGGTATTGGCTCACTGTTGAACATGCTATGGTGGTTGGGAGCCCCTCTTTCCTCAGGGTTTGCAACTCTGGTCTCTCCCTCCCAACTATTTTACTGGAAAAAAAAAAAAAAAAGTCATGAGCCAAGTGAGTAATTACCACGCGTGTATGACTATTCATCTCCTATAAAATTATCGGATTTTTTTGGTCTGGATTTTCATATGTAGCCCACTTAATTTTTGATGCTGTTTTTGGTGCATTAATATTGTCGGTATTTATGAATGATCTTGCATCAAGAAAATCTCACCATGAATTAACGACACGGATCTTGGCTCTGTTTTTCTTCCTTTGACTTTGATCTTTGTTTCGATTTTTCTGTTCATTAATGGTTGATAGAGCCCTTGCAAGCTGGCGAGAGGTTAGTATTGCTTGAGATGAGTGCTTTCTCTCGATCGAATTAGGATATGATGATTCTCATGTGATATTATTCTTCGGTTTATGAAGTTTGATTCAGTCGTGAATCTATTCAACTGCATAGTTAGTAAACTAAATTTAAAAGAAAAAATTTTATATTAATTTTTTTAAAAATATTTTATTGATTATCCTTTTTTTTTTTTTGGTTTGTTGGTTTGACTCATCTATCAACACATATAAAATAAGACATTTTGTGTTTGTTGGTTTGACTCATCTATTAACAGATATAATAGGTAGGTATAGATTTGGATAGATAATATTATCCAAATCAATCTGCATTTGACGTGGGATGATTTTCCATTAGAAAAGTAAAAAATTAATGGTTTGAACCATCGAACTAAGACCATAATAGCTATCGTTTTGCGTAACATGTTAGATGGTTACGTGAGACCCACGAGGCCTATCTTCAGGGGGCGGACCCAAGAAGAGGCAAGGAGGGACAATTAATTGACCTGCTGGATTAAAATTTCCTGCTAGTATGTACATACACTTCTAGATATTACCCTACACCCAATTCACTAGATCTTGCCCCAAGATATATGTACGATCTTTGTAGATTCTTGACCGCACTGATAGAAAATCCTGCATCCGCCCATGCGGCTATCTTGAAAACTAATCTTCTTACGAGGCCTTTTATGAGAGAAAAAAAATCAGGATGAAGGAATGATTCAATCCCAGCTCTTTGATACAATTATCATAGAAATTCAATTTATTAACAAATTTTCAAAATCTTCGAATTGGGCTTAATGTTAAGTTGGACTTCAACAGATCTACAGATAAATATACACAGATAAATTTACTTAGGCCCAATCCAACCTATTAGAGAAGACTGTTTAAAAAAGTGTAAATGTTAAAACTGTTTTCCCATAAATCTCTTATATATGCAGCAAAATTTTAAATTCATTGAACGAATTTATTTTACAATAATATATTAAGAACCTTCTGGTATCCAAACAACTTGATTTTTCAAACAAATGATGGTAAATAGTGTTTTAAAGATGAATGGTTCTGATTCAAAGACTTCCATTTAAAGGTCACAAGAGAATTGATTCAAACCTTTGTTTTATTAGTAAAAAATAAATATTTTCTCTTTGCAATTAACTTTTCTCTATGTACTTTTACTAAAGATAAATAAGCTACTAAAAATATAAAACAATACAAGTAGACTCTCGTTAAATAAATAGTGCGGTCCCCGAACCTAAATTCTTACTTTGTCTTGTTGTTGCTTCCATTAAAGATGCACCATAAAAGGAGAACGAGTCCTTCACCAAATGGGAAAAAAAAATAATACAAAAAATTGTTTATAGGTTTAATCAAATTGGAATCAATATGAATTGTTTACAAATAATATGAACCGAGCTGCTCGTGAGCAGCTCGAGGCTCGGCTTGTTTAGTGACCAAGCTGAGCTCGAGTTCGAATTTTGGGCTCGTTTAGTAAACGGGCCGAGCTTAAAACTTTAAAGTTCGGCTCAGCTTAAAAAAGCTCGGCTCGTTTGTAAAGGCTAATAAAACTATAAAAAAAAAAAGGAAAAAGGGAAAAAGAAAAGAAAATTGATGCTCAGCTCCCCCACCCATTCCGCGTAAAGGTGGATGAAAGAATTCAACCCCAACTCATGGAGACGATTTATCATAGAGTTTTCATTTCACTAAGAAAATCTAATTGGTCACTTTTTCAAAGTCTAAAATTGGGTGCCCAGAAAAACAGATAAAAACAAGTCTGTCTTTTACAAATTGAGTTCCACTAACTTGGTTTTTTAGTTTTTTGGATGTTTTAGTTTTGCAAAAAAACTAACTTGGTCCACTGGCTAGTTTTTTGGTTTTAGTTTTGCAAAAAAACTAACTTATTCCACTAACTTGTTCCATTAAACTAGTTTTTTGTATGTTTAGTTTTGCAAAAAAACTAACTTGTTCCACTAACTAGTTTTTTTGGTTTTTAGTTTTGCAAAAAAACTAAGTGGTTTTTTGTTAGTGGAATGAGATAGTTTTTTAGTTAAAACAAAACTTTTTTTTTTTTAGCAGAACGGGGCTTGAGTTGGAATTAACTGGTTTTGGGCTAGTCACTGGCCCGAAACTGAGGTCATATCCAACACCGTTAAGATGGCTGATTGGTGCAGACCAGTTTAGGTGGCCAATCTCTTTTAACTTTACTTGATCCAGCCCAATATGGGGTCGTTTGCACCGGATTATTTTTTGCTGGATATAGTATGAGGAGATAACTAAATCAAACCAAGCCTTAAGTCCCAATTAATTGGGATTGGCTACATGAATTCTATTTTTCAATTGAGCTCTATTTAAGGGTTACATGCTTACTCAGATTTAGAGTACTCCTGTTGTTGCAAACTACAACATCTAATGTCAATCTGAGTCTTCCTCTCCTCATAGTGCTACTACCTAAATCTATTATATCAACTCTCATAGCTACTGCATCTTCAGGTCTACAGTAGATTTCTCCAAACCACCTTCTCCTCTATAGGTGCTACATCCACCATCTCACAGACGGTTTTATTTTTAATCCTATCTTTTCTAGTCTTACCACATATCCATCTCAACATTATCCACCCATCTTACTCACTTGTTGTTTCTTAATAGTCTAGTATTCTGTCCGTAAAACATTGCTCGTCTTGTAGCAGTTCTATAGAATTGCCCTTTTCAGCTTTGTGGGTATCTTCTTGTCACATAGTACATTAGTAGCGCTTCTCTACTTGAGCCACCACACTTGGATCCTATGAGTCACATTCTCGGCAATCAAGCCATTTTTGCTAAAAATAGAACCTAAATACCAAAAATGACCACTTTGTGCTATCTCTTGATCTTGAACCCTCATTCGTTCTACAAGAATATTTCCACCACCACTAAAATTACATTGCTTATCCTTTTGACTCTAATGCTTCTCTCCATGTACTTTCACTTTGTAGATGGTTTGTTTGCATAATTTATAAAAGAGGGGATATGTATATGGTTGGTTTATTTGAGTGTGAATGTGAGTAGGTGGATATAAAACTAAAAAGAGAAGGTTAAATTTTTGTAATTAAGAAATTGGATATTATAACGATAGGGGGAGAGGTGTGATTATTATATCCAGTTTCTCCATCTATACAATCTGTTTGGTTAACTAATCTCGCTAATATTTCACCTATCAAACACTGGATATATGTGGGTCTGTGATATTATATTCGGCGGATAACATGTCTGCCTTCCATATCCCATCAGCAAGCAACTCATAAGGGTCAATGGGGTTTTCAGCTAATTACTAAGCTGACACGAAACTGGGTAATATAATTCAGAATGCTACGGTCACTAGCTAGTACTTCGTCAATCTGTGTTTGTTAGTCCACTTTCATTATTCCACATACCTTAAAAAATTGTACATATCTTTCACTACGAATTTCTAAAAATATATATACATATAGATCTTATTTGATAGCTCTCAAATAGTTCTATTATATGAAAATTTTAAAATCATGAAACTCATTATAAATTGAAAGATATAGACAATTGAAACGTGACACGAATGCCGAAAATGGACCAACAAACCCGGACGGAGGGATTATATAAATTATTGCACTAAATGTGCATGTGGTACTTTTTTAGTGGATGAGTCTATCCATGTATTTAGTAACATGTTGATGTGGTAGTTCCATCTGCACATGTAGTAACAATTTTTATTCCAATTAGTGTCTGTAACATTGCTCTATTAATAATATAGAAGTCAAATTGGGCTGGCTATATCATGCAATTGCCCACGGACAAATCAAGTTCTACTGATCCAGCCCAATAAGAGAGTGAAATGAGTGTGGACTCTAAACGTATCCAACCCAATAAATTGTTCGTCAATTATTTTTTTTTGTTTATTCGATGAGAGAGAAATTGCAATAGTTGAAAAGATAAAAATACTTTAAAAATAATTTTATTAAACAATCAACTTATTTTACAGATAGAACCTGGAATTAACTTTCTCATTAAAATTGCACAAACCAACCTACTCATGTTACATACACTTTTAGTTCAAAGAAATATCAGAAGCTTTTATATGCAGTATATATATATATATATATATTTTTTGTCAATCAATAGAAGAGAGATCAATTACATCACATGTGAAGTACAAAATACCAACCCGGGATACTACATGAATTGTGAGAGTCCACGAGACAACCAAGCCCAACAACTTAATCAATACAAGAAATAAGCCCAGTACAGGGTAGAAACAGAGAAAGAAACAAATAAAGGAAAAGCCCATCCACGCAGGCAGGAAGATTCGAACGCCTGATCTCCTAGTGAGATGCAAGAGCTCTGGCCAACTGAGCTAGCCCCGTTGGTTTTATATATGCAGTATTTGATAAGCCCAAATAATTCACACATAGCATCCCCATTTCATAGCTTGTTAGTTTTAAAATGTGCATAATTGAGAAAGATTATTATTTTTTCTGTTACTTTCACTTAATTATTTATTTTGCAGGAAAAAGACGATAACAACTTATGCTTCGGTCGTTGAATTCGTTAATATTCGACTTCACTTGGAAGAGGCAGGTCTGACTAGCAAATGTACTTGGAGGCTCAATATGTTAAATGAGTCGAATTTACTTGGTGTGGAAGCAAAATCCGAAGTCAATCTTAGATATTCACGAGCAAATTGAGATTGAGATTGTAAACCAATAAAATATTGCAAGTATTATGAATGGCTGTAAAAGTCTAGGTTTGGTTTTAAAAATTAGAATTCATGTGCAAGGCAATTTCCAATTGGACAAGAATTTCACTTGGATTAGGAAAATTGGGAGGATTTCGTGGGTTATCATATACTGCCAAAATGGAAGTGTTTTTGTTGAAAAAGAATTGTACCAACTCCACACAATATGCTTTTAAAATAGGAAAATTTAATTAGACATCACGTATCAGGGTCCTACTTATGTTCCCATTCCTGATGTCATTGCTAGTTATGTTTACATCCTGAAATTATATATTCGGACCATCGTGCCATTATTAACTCTCCCTAAATAATATTGAATCAATTACACGAATCATCTAATCCCTTTATCATTGGCATTCAGTTACACGGGTCATCGATTTTTTACATGTGCAGGACAATTGACTGGATTAAATTGTTCTTACTCCAAATCAATTGTTATAGATAAACTCTGGATATGAGTTCAATCATGTTTTTCTCATGATTTAGAATTGTCTTTAGCGTTGAATGCAAGCAAGATCGAGCCTTGAAACGGAGTTATGGGGCATATATAGGGAATTGACTATTATTCTCTAGAAAGGAATGCATAATGTCCAAATCCAATCTGACTCTCAAACAGCAGTGATCCTTTTTAATGATGGAGCAAATGCAAATCATCCGCAAAACAATATAATCAATGATGGGAAATACTTGCTCAACTGAGCTGGAAGTACTCTAACTCACACCTACCAAAGTGTCAATGAGTGTGCTGACTGCCTTGCACGAATTGGAGCAAAGCAAAATGAAGATTTGATCGTGACAAACACTCCCCCCTAGCCATTCAGGAGTTCATGACAAGGGATCGTCTCAACATTAGACAAGTTCTTGATTAAGCCGATTAAGCATTTCCGCTTTAGCTGTTACTATGTCGAGTTTATATGCTTTTATTAGGACCCTCTACTGCTGTAACTATCTCCCTGCACCTCTGATGCAGTTGGTAACTCTTGTCTAATTTCGAAATATATTTTCGAATTACCTAAATAAAAAAAAAGAATGCTGGTTTTTCATGGTTCACTATAAAACTGAATATTTATTGTGATTTGTTAAAAACGGATATAATTAATGATTTGGTTTTATACCTGCGAGCGGAGAGGAATATACATTTGATTTTTTGACAAACTTTCACGATGATATTTTCTATGGTAACAGAATTAGCTTTTAGATTATCATGAAGAAATTTTGGGTGAAGTCAACGATCATGAATATATGTTGATACGAGTTAATGAGTGTGGATTCTGAAAACTTTGTTACTTTTTCTCGATCGTTAATCTCCACTATTTTTTCTGCGATAATTTAGTTGTTTCTTTTGTCATTATTTATTTAATTTTTATTTTACAAATCAATCACACTTTTGGGACTAGTCAGGGTTCATTCAAAATAAGTTTATTTAGTTTTCCAATGAAAAACACAAGTCTCTGTGGGTTCAACATCGTACTTGCATAACTGTACTTCGATACGATTCGTGTGCTTGCGAGTATAATAAAATTTCACAACAATATTAATTCGAATGAATATATAAAACCATAACGTAAGTAAATGAGAAATATTGCTAATTAAAAACAAGAAATATTGCTCCCAATGCATTTTGTTTCCTGTTCGGCGAAAACAATGCAATTCACTCATTCAGTTCCTTCAGAAAATCTTTATTGTCCACAAGAACCTAGAACATGACAAGGAAAAACCATGATCGATCAGTTTCTAGAAGGAAATGATCATCGGTAGCACTGATTGCAATAAACATAAAAATGATTAAGAATAAGAATAAGGAAGAAAAAAAATAGCACCATTTAGTGGGCTGAACCCGACTTCGTGTGGATCTGCCAGTGTGGGACAGCCTAAAGCTCACAAAAAGCTTGTTGTGCCGAAAGTGTTTGGGCCCACGTGGCTCAACGAGTTGGGAAGTCCAGGGGACCCAACCCATAAGCTAACCCGGAAGACGGTTGGAATAATAATGGGTGCGTTATGGGCATGTGGGTTCGGCCTCATGTTAGCCGAACGTCATCCATGACATCACTAACAGAAGTGGCTACTCATCCTGAGCACGTATAATTTGGAGAACAGGTACAAGATTATCTATAAATTGCCTAGGATAAACCCTAAGGGAGATACACCGTTTCATATATGAATACTGTTTTGTACTCTCTTCTCCTCCTTGTGCTAATTTGAGCTTCGAAGTGTCCTCCGGCGTGTTTAGCCGAAGTTAACACTAACTGGTTGCTTCATTTTGTAGGCACACGGTGTTTGGGAGAAAATGGATTAAACCATTCAAACAAATCGTGATCCACCACCCCACACACTCGCACAATCTAAAAAACTATATGACCGGGCCGGAAAAACTTTGGTTATTCATAATCATTGAGAACTTACTATCTTCCAGCCATCCGGATCTAGGAAAGAGACCATCTTGGTGCCGATTCCAGGAGAAATTGGTCCCGGTCGTCGATTTATCTTCCCTCCAAGCTCTTGGGCTACTATTTTCACAGCCTCAGCACTTTTGTACACATCATCTGTTGCTATGGCAACCTAGAACAAGAATGATTAGGAAAAGAAAAAGGATGAGGAGAGATGAGTGAATTGAAATGCAAAGAAGTACTGAAATTTGTGGTATTTTTTATTTTGAGAAATAAGCAAACCTGTAAATATGCATTTCCCTTAGTATATTCAGTGACGCCATAGTTATATTTCAACTCTAAAATAGTTGTCGTGTATAGATCGTCACCATACCCCACAATGCCTATGGTATACTGCATATGCCATTGAAAGTGACAGACACAATTATAATTTGGTTTTGATTTATAATTTGCTATAAATTGCGACAAATAATTTGGAAGATGACGATGCTTACGTTCAGTTTTGGTCTATCAAACTTGAGCAGCAGTTTCATCCCCAAGGCCTGACATATAAAACACATTAAAATAATTGGCATATGCTTGTGTATGTATTTGACATAAGTAAAAAATTTGGGTACAATTATAAAAAAAGATATTACTAAAAACGAAAATAAGTCCAAAATAAGAAGAGAGAGAACCAAGGGAGTTGGAAAGAAAAGGTACTCATAAAATTTTAGAAAAAACCAAAATAAGAAGGCAAAATTATTTCAAAAAATCACTAAAACTGAACAAAAGAAGAAAAAGAAAAAAAAAAAGCTTGTTCCTAAGGTATAAATGTTTAATTCATTTTGAAACAAAAAAAAAATTAGTGATGAAGGAAACATATAAACAAAGACATGAAATTCTTAAGAGTAATGCCCAGGAAAAAAGAAAAAAAAAAACGGACTGTGGATAGCTGGTGAACTTGAGAAGCTAGCAGATTAACCAAAGACATGAAATTTTCTCGCAAAAGTTTGGACAAGAAATGGCATACCTTTTCATGGAAGTTGATTGCGCGATTGAGATCACCGACGTGAAGCATTACTTGAGAGAGTGGTTGCGGAGTGGGTTGTCGCTGGAGCAGTTCAAATTCGTAGCCATTTGGATCTCTCACAAACGCTACGATAACCATTGCACCACCTAATCCTTCTACTGGACCAGGCTCGTAAGTGACAGTCCCACCCAGAGCCCTTACGTTTTCTACCATTTTGTAAACCTAAATATTGCATGACGAGAAATTAAATGAAATTCAGCCCAAAAAAATACTGTATTAGATAACATAGACAAATTAAATGTTAGATAACATAGACAAATTAAAGAGAGAAATTGTTTAGTGTCAAAACTTTTATGCATAAAAAAACTCGTTTCAATTGGAAAAGTGATGTTAGAAAAATGATCAGCCGGCATGGAAGGAAAAAGGAAAATGCTTAACATAGCCCATGAGACGATGGTTGGAAAAAAAAACTCCTATAATACTTTTTGTCGTTGTTAATGTTAGGAAAAGAAACCTAACATTTTCCTAACATTAACAACGACAAACAATAGAAAAAGATGAAATACAACTCGAGAAGATTGACCCTATCTAGCTCGTGTTTACTTATCATGTTAATTTTCTTTTCTGTTGCATGATATGTACAACTCGTATTAGAAACTAGCACCACATCTTCCTAAAAGGGTTCTCTGTTTTGTTAGAAATTTTTTTTGGATAATTTTTTGTTAGAAATTAATGAGAATGTCAATGAAAATGCACCATTTTGTTCTCCACATCAATCTTTTTGTATTATTTCAAAGGTTAATAAATTCTTCTTGAAAATTCGTTCAAAAATATAGCTATAATTATACAAAAAAAAAAAAAAATTCAACGAATTCAAACGGAACTCGGCTAGATTATACAAAAAAAAATTCGTGTAAACTCCGAGATGTGCCGGCACAGACACAACACGATTTAAATATGGCACGATACGACGCTGCACGATTAAGTAAATGGGCCGGCACGGCACGGCACGGCACGATTAAGAAATGACACGGCACGGCACAACACGATTTAGTAAATGGGCCGGCACGGCACGTCACGATTAAGAAACAGGGGAAACCGTAGCTCAGTAGCACTAAAAGAGCTTATGCATATGCTCTAAATGAAATAAAGGAAAATACACGGCATTTTTTTATTATTATCCGGGATTGAAATTTGACATTATTCCGATTCAATAAGAGATCTTCTAAATACACTCACTTAAACTACCTCACATGGAGTCTACTTAAGTTGGATGACTGTTTAGCAGAAGGGGAAAATTGATACTTGGCTCAAGTTGTAAGAGTTGATTGACTCATTTTAAAGTAAGGGGTGTAAAATGCAATCCAATTTCAATTAAAGGGGTGCAATCTAAAATTTAGAAAAACCATTTGTTGCTTACGAAGTAATAGGTCGTGATTTGGTAACAAACGGACCTGGTTTGTGCACGGTGCAGTAGGCCAATTATTGACCCGTGTCAGGTTTATTTTTATGATTAGAATTGTTCATCACGTAAAGCATGTCGAGAACTTCAACTATGTCATAAATCATTTTAATCAGAGTGAATTTATTCTTTACCTAAAGTGAGTTTGATCCAGTGTGGCCAAATTCACTTTCGGAAATATAAAGGCACTCTGATTTGGTTTAAATCAGTATCCAATTCACGTAATTTTTGAAATGATCGAAGTTCTTGACAAACTTTACGACATGAACAGTTTCAATCATTAAATGAAACCCAACAAGAGGTAATAATCAGCCGACTGCACGGTGTAGTCCCTATAAAAGAACTGCCCACCAGCCAAGTCCTTCCGAAAAGTGTAGTGGCGAAGTCAATTTCAAATACTCCAAGTCTCCAAATGTGTTAATAACTTGACTTTGTGGACTTTTATTTTTCTTACTTTAGTTTCTTGGAGTATTACGTAATTCTCTTTTAGCCAATGTTTTGAAACCCGGACCGGTGAATGAACCGGAAAAGGGACTGGGCGGACGGGTCACCGGTTCAACCGCGGTTGAACCGGAGTTGAACCGTTATGTCATATATATGTATATTATGTGTAGTAAATAAATATTACCTATAATTTCATATCATTCTACTTTATTTTTCACTTGGTAGGGACCGGGCGGACAGGTCTGGGTTTTAAAACACTGCTTTTACCTATTCTAACTTACGGCAGGCAACAATTTGATAATTCACCAAAAACAATACGGAGCGTTATTTCGAGTCGTGAAACAACCGCTAACATGTAGTTTAAAATTATTCTTTTTTATAGAGTAGAGAGTAAGAGGGTAATTCCGCTTAACACACTCAATTACACAATTACTATATAGTCTGAATTAATCGTGAAGAAATTTTAAGCACCTATGTCACTAAACTAGGTTCAATAATCAAGTGCGCGAAATTATTCAGTGCCCAGGACATTGCTAGCTCCTGCATCTCACAAAAGTGTAGAGGGATAACCGAGCAATTCTCTTGAAAGCATTGAATATTTTTTCTAATTTTAGTGTAAGTTATGCGATGTCTATCACCACCGTAGGTGGTTGCCAAGATGGCAAGTGGTGTGTGGGTGAAACTCCCCCCAAGCACACGGTTGGGAGTTCAAATTCCGCTTGCGAGAAGTAGTTCCCGTAAACCAAATACTGTGTATTGGGCACCATATATGGGTTCATAGCTTGCACCTTGGTGGGGCCATCCCAGTGAGTTTGACTCGTTCAATGGGTGGTACTGGCTCACTGGTTGAACATTCTATGGCGGTTGAGAGTCCCTCTTCCCTGAATGGAGTTGCATCTTTGATTATTTGCGTGGGGAAATCAAAGATTATCGGATTTTTTGTGGTCTGGCTTTTCAAATTGCCCACTTAATTTTTGATTCTGTTTTTGCTGCATTCATATTGTCGGTATTAAGTAATGATCTCGCATCCAAAAAATCTTGCCATGAATTTTACAACGACACGGATCTTGGGCTCTCTTTTTCTTCCTTGATCTGTGTTTCGATTTTTCCATGGACCGCAAGCCGGCCGGCAAGAGATTAGTATTGCTTGACATGGGTTCTTTTTCCCGAATCAGGATGTGATAATTCTCATGTGATATTATTCTTCGGTTTATGAAGTCCGATTCAGTCGTGAATCCATTCAACTACACAATTAGTAAACTAAATTTAAGAACAAAAAATTGTGTCTTGCATTTTTTTTTAAAATTATTTTATTGATTAACAGATAAAATAAGACTCATTACAATCTGTCATTCAAAAAAAAAAAAGAATCATTACAATCTCATTTTTATAATTCAAATGATTCGGTCGGTAGGTTTTGACATGTATATATATTATTTCAACAAAAAAAATCAAATTAATTGGTCATAGTTAAGTGGTTTATCAGAAGGACAATTTTATTGAGAGAGAAATGCATTGCGAGAGTTCAACACCAGCTAAGTATGTATAGATTTCGATAGATATTTTTATGCAATCAATCAGCATTTTAGGTGGATTATTTTCCACTTAGAAAAGTAAAAAAAAATAATGGTTTGAACTATTGAACTGAGACCTATAATAGCTATCACTTTGCGTAATTGTATTCAGGATTTTTTTTTATTTTATATAATCATAAAAGGCCTCGTAAGAAGATTAGTTGTCAAGATAGGCCTCATGGGTCTCGGGTAAGAGCAATTTACCAGCCGCTCCAGTTTTGGGGGGCTGTTGACC
This sequence comes from Vaccinium myrtillus, assembly GCA_016920895.1. Classification (NCBI taxonomy): domain Eukaryota; kingdom Viridiplantae; phylum Streptophyta; class Magnoliopsida; order Ericales; family Ericaceae; genus Vaccinium; species Vaccinium myrtillus. The sequence continues at coordinate 64,637 of JADGMU010000017.1, read as the reverse complement.
ACGCGCTCCACTTGCCCGGGAAAAATGCTCCTGCAACTCCACCCCATCCCGTCAGTCCCCATGTGCCGTCCCATCCCGTCAGTTCCCATCCCGTCAGATTTTATTATTATTATTTTTTTTTTACTTTTAATTTTAAAACCTCAAATCCTATGAAAAATGAAAGTGCCTAAACCCTAGGGTACATTATGAAAGTGCCTAAAATCCTAAGGTATCCTATGAAAGTGCCTAAACTACTAAAAACCTTATAATCAGAAAGTGCACCCTAAGTGCCTAAACCCTAGGGTATCCTATGAAAGTGTCTAAACCTAAACCCTAGGGTACCCTATAAAAGTGCCTAAAATCTTAGGGTACCCTATGAAAGTACATAAACCACTAAAAACCCTATAATAGGAAAGTGCACCCTAAGTGCCTAAACCCTATAATACTAGAGTGATTTGACCTTAATGGAGTTAGTGGTAATTAAAAAGAATGATTGAAGTTAGTAGTAATAAATATTTGTTTTTTGTACCGGCCCGTAGTAAAACCCTCGGGTAACCAGCTCTTTGATACAATTATCATAGAATTGGGCTTAATGTTAAGTTGGACTTCAACAGATCCACAGATAAATATACTTAGGCCCAATTGAACCTATTAGAGAAGACCGATTGGGCTACAATCAGTTAAAAAAAGTGTAAATGTTAAAATTGTTTTCCGATAAATCTCTTATGCGGCAAAATTTTAAATTAAAAAAAATGTTCATTTTTTGCATTATCATGGAACGAGTCAACAATGGAATCAAAATTAACCCACTTGTAACATTAGGAGAAAGAAACTTCAAAAAAAATCACAAAATAAGCTCTGGTGCTCAGGAAAGGAATCTACTTGGTGAGACGGGGTGGCAGCTCAGTTTCAAAAATTTATTTTACAGTAATATATTAGGAACCTTCCGATATCCAAATAATTTGATTTTTCAGGCAAACGATGGTAAATAGCGTTTTAAAGATGAATGGTTCTGATTATTAAAAATAAAAACTCAAAGAAGTTCATTTAAAGACCACAAGAGAATTGATTCAATTTATAGTTTTTGTTTCATTAGTAAAAAAATAAAGCTATGCTCTTTGCAATTAACATTTCTCCATGTACTTTTTACTAAAGATATATACTCTACTAAAAATATACTACAACAATACAAGTAGACTCTCGTTAAATAGTGCCGTCCCAAGTAGAATCTACTAGCTAATTCTATTTTTCCCGACTCCAAAAGTTTTATGGTCCTCTCTAGGAAAGAAAAGGAACTAAACCAAGACCATCTTCGAAGGTACATTTTAAATCCATTATACCGTTTTGATTTTAGTTCATTTCTAAGTCGATTAAATTTTCAGTAGGATTTTTCTCAATCGCTCTTATCCTTGTCTTACACCTTCACCAATAGCAAGGGCAGATGCAACAAGGGACTGAGGTGGGCTATAGCCCAGGTGGGGTGCCAAAAAAAAGGGGGAAAAAAAATTTATATGTAAAATTATACCCTAATAAGTTTTAGTCCACCTCATGTTTGTGTGTAGACCACCTCATTTTAAATTTTAGCCCATCTCAATTTTTTGTGTAGCCCACCACATTTTAAATTTTAGCCCATCTCATTTTTTGTGTAGCCCATCTCTTTTTTTCAGATGGGTCGGATCGGTTTTAAAACAAATTGAACGACTTGGAAGGATAAAGAAAAAAAGACATCAACCTAGGGTACACTTTTTCTCATACCTGGAGTGAAGAACAAAACCCACGGCTTGTTCAGTTGTTCCATTACTCCATGATCCTCACAGCCTTCTTAAACTTTGAGAATACTCCAAGACGCAGGTCGTAGCGGTTGTTCGAAGGTGTTAACTTCGAAGCAGGTTAGATCTTCTTCGCAATTTTGGTGTTTCCTAAATTGCTTCATTCGAATCACGAAATGTGGGTCTTTTATCTATTGATTTTTATGGTTCACTGTGCATATATTTGGGGTTTTCTGCTGTCAGTAAGGTTGGGTCTTTGATGAACCCCTCAACAGATGTCTACTATACATAAAAATATATATACTCCTCTACTCCACTTGAAGACAACAATAAAATAAAATAAAAACGTATATTAAACTCTTTAATGGGTTGTGGGCCATTAACTCCACTCTCTCACCGTTTCCATTTTACTATTTTACTCAATATAGTTCTACCGTGTCCCTTGACTCTTATTAGTTATTATAACAATCGATAATGATAAGGGTACCGACCCTAAGGAACCGAAAATGTACAGATGGCACACGGGGACCCACTTTTGGGTCCCACACGAGTGATCCGAACCGTTCATTATTTCTAAAAACATTTTCCGAGTGCCCCCACAAAATTTCAGCTCAATCGGACGGTGGGAAGTGCACGAACCAAAGCCCCACCGTTTCAATTGATCACTCGTGTGGGACCCAAAAGTGGGTCCCCGTGTGCCATCTGTACATTTTCTGGACTAATCAGTCGGTACCCCTAGCAGGGTCGTATAACAATACTTTATTGTGTTCTTTTCTTCAATTGTTTAGGTTTTCAAGCTCCAACCTTTACAAATATGGGAATCATAATATATTGAATATTTGGGTGTTGCTTTTATCTCGACACATTCATCAAATTCGTCGATCGCGAAGCTTCAAATTTGTAAGTATTCACTTATTATACAGAGCACTGGCTGGTATGTTTAGATTTGTACTTATGTTGTTAAATGCAGAGCATTGGCAGGTGTGCTTAGTTTTGTATGTTAAATATAGAGTACTGTCTGATGTTATATTGTATTAGTTTTTGTACTTTTCTTTTAAACATTTACGTATTTATGTACAAGGTTGTCGGACATTAGTTATAAAGCTTTTTTTTTTTTGCTTATATATAGCAGTTTACTAATTTTTAATGTACCGGCTCCGCCCATGCCAATAGGCACAGCCAAAGCACTATGTCATTAAGGCTGGCACAGGCCTCCAATTTTACTAGTGCTGCGCTCACTCAATGATAAAAACAAGATATTAATTAGTATAAAATAATGCCTATTAAAAAGACGTCTAATTCATAGTCATCTACTCTAGATATGCCAGGTGTTCCACCAACAAAAAACAAGTTTTAAAAAAATTAAGACAGATCATTCTCTCACAATACATCACATAAAAAATTATAAAAAAAAAAAACAATTTATTTCTTAAAAAACTAGTAGCGGAACACCCTTACTATGAGTAGCAGATCCGCTGTCCCAATCTCCGTGTCCCAACTCTCTGTCCCGTCCATCCGAGCCGTCCATCCGAGCAATTAACGGCTCAGATTCTCAAATGAATATGGATGGCTCAGATTTGTTTGGGGTGAGATGGAATCCGAGCCATTGATTGCTTGGATAGACGGCTCGGATGGATGGGACAGGGAGTTGGGACACGAAAATTGGGACAGCGGATCTGCTCTCCTTACTATGACATTGTTTACTCTCCTATGTTTCTCATTTCTATGTAGTTTTTTGTTTTCCGAGAAGTTCTTCCGTCTTGTTAAGCAGAAATTAAATTTGGAAATTTTATGCACAAACTTGAAAGTAATTAATAATCCTGAATGCCAAAAAATACTTCTAAACTACTCCTCCGTTTCTAAATAAGTGTTACTTTATGAAAAGTCGTGTTTTTTCAAATAAAAAAATTAAGTGTTTTCATGTACTTTCTCCGTCCCTTTTTAAGAGTCCACTTTCACTTTTTGACTTTATTTTTAAATTGTCTATAACTTTCAATCTATAATATATTATGTACTTTTGAAAAAATTGTATTTTAGAACTCATTGATTTCTATAAAACAAGATCCATATTGCATATTTTATGTAATATAGATTGAAAATTATAAACAACTTTCGAATCCAAATTTGGAATAAGAATATCATCACTTAAATAGGACGGAGGAGTATCATTTTATGAATTTTTAAGATTTAATTAATTCGCCGCAAAAAATTTAAAAAATGATACTTTCGAAAGCACTTAATTTTTTCATTTGGAAAATGGCAGGGAGAGAGTGGGATACAACCAAAACCATCTGCAAAGGCAAAATTATTCCACTTGCACCATTTTGATTCTAATTCCTTCACACCATGAGTTTGTGAAATCAACATGGACCACAATTTCAAGATCTACCAAGCCACATACAAAATCTGGAATAATAATACTAATAAAACTTTAAGATTCTGTGGGGCCCAATTGTAAAGTTTTTTGAGGACACTAACACATTGTTCGATTTGGGTCTCAAGACTTACTGCACGCACTGGCTCTCCATTAAAATTTTATTTCTGTCTCTCTCTACTTATTACCCTCAAAACTCTCCCCAATTATTGTAAAACTAAAAAAAAAAAAATCGATGTTGATTACACTTCACACGAGTCTGTGAAAGCAACATCGACCACACTTTCAAGATTTAGCTAGTCACATACAAATTCGGAAATAATAATGCAGTTATAAAACTTTAAGATTCCGTGGGACCCAATCGTAAAGTGTTTTTTGGGGGAAAAGTAATTGTTTGAAAAAAAAATCCTTGGTAAAGGATAATAATTGTAAAGTTTGTTTTTTTTTTTTTTTTTTACGGCGACAATATCGATGATTAAATAGAAAAAAAAAAGGTGAGATTTTATGGTTTTTCTTTTTGTGGAAAAAAAGAAATGCTGAGTAGATCTTCTTTCCAAAGCACGCTAACTTTTAAACTGGACCACCGGGATAGATGCATAATGCATTGAATGTGGACCAAATGGAATGGTTCAACCAATTGGTTAAGTTTTTTAATTAATTTCATTGACTTTTGCTAGTTTACTAAGGCTTGGTTTCCATCTGCTAAAATGGACATTTGCTAAAATCAAGTAGGTGAATGTCACACATGTGTCCCGCATTCACCTACTTGATTTTAAAGAAAAGCCCATTTTATCTTTTGGAAAAACCGAGCCTGAAGTGTTCCACTAACCGAGTTTTTTGAAAAAAAATTGGTTTTTTTTTATGTTATGTGATTGTTGTGAGAATGGACTCAGGTCTCGGTATTTGAAAAAATATTTTTTTGTTAGTTGAACACCCCCTAAATCAGCCTAATTCAAACTGAGTTTTACCAGATGATGCAAAATAATATTTCCTCCATTCAAAAAGTTGTGGCCAGTAGGATTCCAATATATATATATATATACAGTAAGCTTCTAATGAGACTCCCTCATTGGAAGTTCTATCGGATCTGCCCTTTTTTTTTGTGTTTCCGGACCAAATTTTGATCCGAGCCATTCAATGTTTTAAAATGCATTTTCCAAGGTCACGCGGAAAATCTTCAAAACAAAATACTGGAAGGGCTTGATCCACACAGTTTTTGTTAAAAACGCTATATACAAAAACTGTGTGGATCAAGCCCTTCCGGGTATTTTGTTTTGAAGATTTTCCGCGTGGACCCTTAAAAATGCATTTTAAAAACATCTAACGGTTCGGATCATGAAAATTTGGTCCGGATGGTGAAGTCCTCATTAGAAGCTCATCCTATATATATATATTTTCAATGGAAACAAACATTTTATTACGAGGAAGACGGGCGTAAAGCCCTAATATCTTCAAGAGTTAGCGAGGAAAGCCAATGGGGATAATCCCCCCGCCAGCAGACTGAACTAACATCTGAGAGGGAATGCCTAATCATAGAATGGGCTACCTTGTTACAATCGCATTTAGCATGAGAAACGAACAAGAAGAGAAAAAAAAAAAGACAAGATGAAGACAATCTAAAATAATAGATTCACAATCCGCATAAGTCTTCGAATGATTGAGGGCCTAAACCACTTGTAGAGCGTCTCCTTCCACAATAATATGAGAATAATTCCATTCCAAAACTGTTTCTAACGCACAACAAAAACCTAGGGCCTTAATAGTTCGAGCAGAGAAGGTACCTTTCATAGATTCCATTTTAGCTCCAAGAAGCTTACCTCAGCTATCACTTGCAACTAGCCCCAGGCCTCCCACGTTGTTGGTCACACTCAAAGCTCCATCAACATTGAACTTGATAAATTCCCCATCAGGTGTCTAAACTTATTCCAACCAGAAACACTTTGTTCTAAAATTGCGGAGGGATCTCTGGGAAAATGATTGAAATGATCTTTATTTCTTGCCTTCCATAATGCCCAGCAAATGAAAGCCATTAGACCCACGCCCTTGAGTACGTTGTCCACCATTGCTTGAAATTCATACTATCCCAACTCTTAAAATAAGATAAAGGTAATGATGACAAGCTCCAGACCATCCTAGCAAACTTACATTGAAACATGATGTGTTCCATCGTTTCTACCGCCTTGCAACATGCTTTGCAAATGGTATTAACTTCAATTTTTTTCAAGACATAATCAATATTACACTTTTATTTATGTCTTTCTCATTTTGCCTATAATCATTATAACTTTGCATTTAATTGATTCTTGTCACATCAAAAAAGGAAGGGTAAAATTGAAAATTTATCAAATAATGTACATTAATTTTTGTAAAGGGACTAACTTTCTCAAATTTAGTAGGGAAGCTTAACGAGCTTAAAAAATTACATGGCTTGGTTTGTTATCAAATTCATCTCGAACGAGGTTATAACAAATAAATATAAGCTCAACCTCAAGTAATTAGATTCGTGTAGCGACCGGGTCCATAGAGGCCAATGAAGGCCAGTCCTCCCCACAAAGGGAAAAAGGGATCACATCTTCAGAATCTACAATAGCGAATGCAGATCGAATCGTCTCGCTCTCCCCGAGGGTATGGTGCTCTCGGCTCACTTGGTGGAGGTCTGGATTTGGACGAATATTGATTTGAATGAAGTCCTCCGCGCAGGGAGGTATCACGGACGTGAGGCTCTCGGCATAGCTCTCGGATAGCACTCGGGGGCTTCACCGCTCGGCACTTTAGTTGTTCGAGCGGCCGGGCGTCCCATGAGCCGAGTCGGTTGATGCCGGTCCTATGGGGGCTCGAGGATCTTCTTAGGTTGGCGGTAGCGTGTGTGGTACGCTAGACAATTCATGATGGAGCATTAAATGCGGCAGTCACCTACCCTGCTGTCTACGCCTGCGCGAACACGTGGGTGATAGGGAATGTCCCTAGACTAATTGACCCTTTAGACCCATGTGCCATGATGTCAGCCGAAGCGCGGCATTTGCAGCAAAGATGGAGGTCACATCAGCCGTCATTCCTGGTATGGATGGCAGGCGCGTGAGGGGCACGGAGGGTGTGAGAGGCACGCCCCCCTCTACCTATAAATACCAAGCTCAACTACCATACAGGATATCTCTCTCTCCTCATTCAATACCCTCTTAACTCTCCTTCTCTCTAAATTTTCGGCTTACTTTCTCTTCTCCGGTTACTTACTTAACCAGCGGAGTGTCTTCCCGGACCACCACCGTCCGGGCTAGGCACTAATGTGGTTGTTCACGTGTGCAGGTCCTCTTCCCAGTCAAGAAGCTAGGGTTCAGGCAAGTTTCAGTCAATCCACTACCCTCCATTCCACACCAGAAAGGCCATAGAGTTTATTCCAGCGAAGCCACCCCCACAGTTCATTTATCAGTGCCAACCTCAACAATCTAATAATCGATTGGATTGAAATAACCCTAATTTTAATGTTTAGAGGCTTCAGAATACCATTAACATCTGGACTAGATGAGAATAATAAAAATAGTACATTTGAAAACTGAAATAAAAGAACATCCATTTCCTTAAGTATTACTATTAAAGGAGCTGAAAATTTCCTTTTGATTATTGCAAATGTAAGAAAGTTTTAGTCTTGCATGACAAACAAGGTTTGGGTTAGGAGGGGCTGTTGCAATGCTATAATTTGAAAAAACCCTACAATTATATTTGCTTTGTTCAGATAGCTTTTCAGCCAATTTCCAAACATATTGGGTGGGGTCTACCCTCACTAGGGCTGTCCACCGGATCAGCCGATCCGTTCAATCCGCCAAATCCGTCCAATCCGATCCGTCCGTTGACCCATCCATGAATGTTCGGTTCGGTTCCGGATCGAGAATTTCTTATTTGGCAGTTCCGGATCCGGATCGGATCGGATCCGCTCGATCAGCTCAATCCGCTCAATAATCCTTCTTTAATCTGTCAAATCCGCCCTATCCGATTCGGTCCGATCTGTAACCGATCCGTGAATGTTCGGTTCGGTTCCTGATCTTAAAAACCGTAATTCGCTCTGAGCGGATCGGATCCGGGGACACCCCTAACCCTCACCCATTGTCAGACATGAAATTGGTCAAAAATGAGGACCAACCACTCTGCACTCTAACGCAGACAAATTCAGCCAATCACGTTTTGGGATGAGGGGCAGTGGGCCCCGTTTTCAGAGGTCAAAAGTCAAAGGGAGAGAGAGAAAGAGGTGGGGTGGGGCCTAGGTCTGTGGGCATTTCAAATTTAAAAAAAAAAACAAGTTTGGTCAAAGTGTGCATCCGAACAAAGCCATTGTGTTTGTGTGTGTCATCAAATTATATAACTCCGCCACTGCTCTAGAGATATAGTCTTCCTACGCAAAAATCATGGTTTCGTCCCTGATGACAAAAACATTGCAAGGATGATAATTAAGATGGATATATATACGATCGAACCAAACAATAGTTCACTGAAGAAAAAAAAAAAAAAAACCAAACAAATAGTTATTTTACAGTTGCCACTTAATTTCATATTTGAATGAGGTCATACTCAATCTCCTTTTTTTTTTTTTTTTTTTTGGTGAAGGAGGTCATAGTCAATCTTTCCATACTAGATTTTATTTTAATATAGCCTTTGGAAATTTCTCAGGTATATACGGAAATGTTACAACAACGTACGTGCATTGCGCAACTTTAAATATTTGGGGAGGTCTTTATCAAATTTGAATAAATTCTATTTAATTTGTTTTTGGGACACTGACCAAGAGCTAGCAAGTGCAATAGAATAGGTTATTTGTAGTAAAAAATGGTAATGAACAGTACATATTTTTTACTTTACCTATATACACCGTAGATACATACATAGATACAGATGATACATACATATATAAACTTATATATATGCATCAGTACATACCTTTGTCTAGATACAGATGATACATATCTATGGCTTCAAGCTTCGGCCCGTTTTGACGCTGAAATCCAAGGAGCCTTGTGTCATGAACACTGGATTGGCCAAGATCGAAGTCGCCGAAAAATGGCACACAAACACTGTCCTTCGTATTTGGTGTGTTATCAATATATGTTTATGTTTCCTAGGGAAAAAAAAGAGGAGCATCTCCACCTTTCATATTTTAGAGATGAAATAAAAATATGAATTAGAATAGGATCTAGAAGCCCGTTGAAAAAGAAATTAGCTAATTTTAGAGAGATGAAAACCGATCTGAAATGCTGTTTAAATTATGTCCAATCAATTGATGGTCAAAAACTCTCTCTCTCTCTCTCTCTCTCTCTCTCTCTCTCTTCTTTGAAAACCTTAGCCACCACTAATATTACTCTTCCTCTTTCCCCTCCCCCCTAGGGTTTCAATACCCATGGTGATGGGAGGGGAGGGCCATGGTACTATTTATTTTCTTCGTTCGTTCTTTCTTTTTCTTTTGTCTCTCCAGATCAACGACTTGTCGTCTGATCTGAGAGGGTTATGTCTCTCGTTTTGTGAGAGTTGTTAGTTTCATCTTCGGACGAATTGTCGTCTACAGATCGGGTACTTTCAGGCGTGGTTGCTTTACAATGGTATCTGTGCCAACAATGTTCTTACCCGACATGATATCGCTGGCAAGGCAACTCGTGGTGGCTTTGAAGATCTGTAGTTTAGTGAGTTCATTGGTGCGCGCGTTTGGTTGGAGTCCATTCGATCGTCTGAGATTCTTTGTCTTTTATCTTTAACTAAGACTAAGTCTCTTCAAAGATGTTGATTCTAAGTATGAATCTTGTAAGTCTGCCTTTTTCCATTTTTATTAAACACATCGATTACTTTTTTGTTCTCTATTAAGATGATTAGTTTGGCTTTCCAAGATTTGTAATGAATTACGTTTTTATAAGTGTCGTTGGGCTTTCATTAATATAATCTTCTCATTTCCGTGTAAAAAAAAAAATAAATTGATGTTCAAAAAGTTCATAATCAGCAAGAAATTGACAATTCTCCTTTTTTCCATTTTTATTATCCAATTTTTCTATATTTGCTTTTTCCACAAGTTGCTATTCTTTATTGTTGATTCTTGAGCCACATACACAGCCTCACCACCCTCCAATTTTAATGCAGCCATAGGACTCCACCATAGGACAATGATCACGACACCTTTGAAATTTAAGGCCTACATTAAAGGACTTGGGCCATCCAACAATATTCATCACATATGAAGTAATTGGAGCTGTACACATCAAAATATGGACATTAATTGTAGAATTTTGATGAACGTATAAAAAAATGTGGATAAATTTTTTTACTTTATTATATTCATAAAAATTAGAGCAATATCATGATCACACATGAAAGTGCACAAATTCGGACACGTTTATGTATGGAACCGTAATACACGTTTGTCATGGCGGTAGATGTGAGCCCATATACAACGAAAGATTACGAACAAACTTATATTTGGACCTCTACAATTTGGTCTGTGTCCGAATTATGTTTGTAATAGGTATATATATCTCTCGTACCAAGTAGATATATTAATTGCTCTGTCCCAAATTACTTTGACGTACCTTCAAAAAGATATATGTATTAGATCAAAAAATAAAATATTTTTGTGCATGACCATTTCCTGCCCAAAACATGATTGAAGAAAGTAGAGAGGTGTAGAGATTGGTGGTGAAGAAAGTACAGCCCATTCTCCATTCTTCCATTTCTTCATTTAGGGGGGACCATTTTTGGAGTATATAGAACTTCAACCCTTCCTCCATTTCCTCCTTTATTTGAGAGGATCAAATTAATTTGGCACTCCATTTCACTGTTCACCCTTTCCAAATCCCATTTTATTCATTAAATTGTTTTTTATACATTTATTTGTTACTCCCTCCGTCCCTATTTAAGTGATGATGTTACTATTCCAGCTGGATTCGAAAGTTGTTTATAATTTTCAATCTATATTACATAAAATATGCAATATGGATCTTGTTTTATAGAAATCAATGAGTTCTAAAATACAATTTTTTCAAAAGTACATAATATATTATAGATTGAAAGTTATTTACAATTTAAAAATAAAGTCAAAAAGTGAAAGTGGTCACTTAAAAAGGGACGGAGGGAATATAAAATTAGTACCAACTAGAAGTTAGAAAAATGAGAATTTGAATTTTGGAGGGAAAGTGATGAAGTTTGATGTTTGGAGTGAGCTTTGACAAAATCATTAAACAGATCTAAGAAACAGAATTACAAAGAAGAGAAATTTGCAGAGAACTATTATTCAGAAGAAGAATCTATTTTTCGGATGAGTTACAAATGACACCTTCACCCCTTTTATACTAGAACAATGGCAGCCTTCTAACCACTTCTCTGAGCTGGCAACTAACCACTTCTCTGAGCTGGCAGCTAACAACTTCTCCCGCCTATTTGATTTACAGAAAGACAAACCTACTCGCACACCACCGACTTACATACTCAACTACCTAACAGAATGCATTACACCTATTACTCTTTAACACCCCCCGTCAAACTGATGGGTGGGGAACCAACCATGAGTTTGCCTCTAAGAAACAAAAAACGAGAAACAGGCAGGCCTTTGGTAAAACCATCAGCTAGCTGATTATGAGAACCAACAAAATGCAAATCCAGATGCTTGGCCAACACTTGTTCTCGAATGTAGTGATAGTCAATTTCAATATGCTTGGTCCGAGCGTGGAAGACAGGATTTGCAGCCAAAGCCATAGCAGATCGATTATCACACCATAGGATGGGAGGAGCAAAAGAAGAAATATGAAGCTCTGACAGAAGCTGTTGTAACCAAACAAGTTCAGTAGCAGTCTGGGCCATAGCCCTATACTCAGCTTCAGTGGAAGAACGTGCAACCGTAGGCTGCTTTTTGGCACTCCAACAGACAGGATTTGATCCAAGAAAGACAACATACCCTGTAGTTGATCTCCTGTCCATTGGATCCCCTGCCCAATCTGCATCAGTAAATGCAGTAAGAGACAAAGAACCACGAGTAAAATGAAGACCATGACGGAGTGACCCCTTAACATATCTAAGTAACCTCTTAACTGCTGCAAAATGACTGTGTTTTGGCTGATGCATATGTTGACAAACAGTATTCACAGCAAATGCAATGTCTGGTCTTGTAATAGTGAGATATTGCAAAGAACCAACCAAAGTACGAAAGAGAGTAACATCCTCAAAGAAAGGATCACAAGGGTCAATAGGTTTCTTAGTAGAAGTAGGAGATGAACTTGGTTTACACTCAGTCATGCCAGCTTTAGTAAGAACCTCTGCTGCATATTTAGCTTGAGATAAGAACAGCCCTTGATCTGTAGTGGTAACTTCAATGCCCAGAAAATAGTGTAAAGACCCAAGATCTTTCATAACAAATTTGTGACTGAGTTGCTTGATTAACTGAGTGAGATAAGCAGAGTCACTTCCTGTGAGAATGATATCATCCACATATACCAAGATAATCACAAAGAGTGATCCTTTATGAAGAATGAATAAAGAGGTGTCTGCCTTACTAGATTGAAAACCAAGCTCAAGAAGATAGGAGGAAAACACAGAGAACCATGCACGTGGTGCTTGTTTTAGGCCATAGAGAGCTTTGGTAAGTTTACACACAAAATGAGGATGAACAGGGTCTTTATATCCCATTGGTTGCCTCATATAGACATCTTCTGTAAGAACACCATGCAAAAATGCATTTGAGACATCAAGTTGCCTGAGAGGCCAGTTATTCTGTATAGCAAGACTCAAAACAACTCTGACTGTAGGCTGTTTCACCACAGGGCTAAAGGTTTCAACAAAGTCAAGCCCCTCTGCCTGCTGATTCCCATTAGCAACAAGCCGTGCCTTATATCTGGCAACTGTCCCATCAGAATGCCTTTTAATCTTATATATCCATTGAGAACCTATTACCTGTCCATGGGATGGTGGAGGAACCAAAACCCATGTACCCTGATTAACCAATGCTTCATACTCTTCAGCCATAGCTTTTTGCCAAACTGAATGGTGTATTGCTTCATTAAAAGTTTTAGGTTCTGGTAAAGAAGAAGAAACAGTAGTGAAAAGAGACAAAGGATGTTTGGGCTTGGAGACACCAGACTTGGACCTGGTTTGCATAGGATGATGTGAGAGTGAAGTAGTAGGATGAGACAAGGCAGAAATAGGAAGGGGAACATTAGGTGAGACTGAGGAAGAATTGTCCTGTATGTGATGGGAAAGAGATGCAGAACTTGGGGGAATAGAAGAATGATATGAGGTTGGAGACACAGAAGAAGGAGCAGGATGAGAAAGAGATGCAGAACTTGAATGCAGAGAAGTTGGAACTTGCACTACTATATTATCAAAACTGGTGAGAGGAACAGAAAAGGTGGAGGAATAAGAATGAGAAGTAGAGGTGGTAGAAGGGACAATGTGAGGATAAGGAAAAGAAGCCTCCTCAAATCTGACATGCCTAGACACATACACTCTGTCTTTGACAGGATCATAACAACGATAACCTTTTGTATGTGAACAATACCCCAGAAACACACAACACACAGACTTTGGAACAAGTTTATGAGGAACATAGGGCTTTAACCATGGAAAGCAAGCACAGCCAAAAGGTTTGAGTTGTAAATAATCAGGCACTTCATGAAACAGAAGTATATAAGGAATTTGAAAATTCAAAGAAGAATGAGGTAATCGATTTGCTAAGTATACAGCTGTATGTAAAGCTTCTAACAAAAAAAGTGTAGGCAGTCCAGCATGAGTCAATAAGGTAAGAGTTGTCTCTATTAAATGTCTATGTTTGCGTTCAACAACCCCATTCTGCTGAGGTGTGTTGGGACAAGAAGTTTGATGAACAATTCCAGCAAGAAGAAAAAGAGAGTTCAAATAGTTATTCACAAATTCACCTCCATTGTCAGACCGGACAGTCTTAACAGAGGTGTGAAACTGAGTTTCAACATAGGCTTTGAAATGAGTAAGAGTAAGTTGAACTTCTGACTTATATTTCAAAGGAAACAGCCATGAGTATCTACTGAAATCATCAATAACAAGCAAGTAGTACCTATATCCTTGAGCTGATGGGACAGGTGCTGGACCCCACACATCCATGTGTATGAGATCAAAAGGAGCCATAGAACAAGTGACAGAAACAGGAAAAGGAAGTTTGTGACTTTTTACTACATTGCAACTAAAACATGTGACATCAATTGGTTTTGCAACAGGAAGATTAACTTGCTTGACCAATGATTGAAACAAAGGAAGACTAGGATGACCAAGTTTATGATGCCAATTACAAACAGAAGACAGAGAAGAATGAACCAAAGCATGAGGTTTAGAAGATAAAGCATCACCTTTAGAGAAGGTCTTGATGGGATACAACCCCTGAATACAAGGGCCCCTGTGAAGAATTTTGTGTGTTTGTGTGTCCTGAATAGAATAGCCATGACAATCAAACACAAGAGAACAATGATTATCTTTAGTAAACTGATAGACAGAAAGAAGATTATGGGTGATGGATGGTGTATGTAACACATGATTAAGGAGAAAATCAGAATTTGGAGTACACACACGACCATTACCAGTACAAGTGATAGGAAGAGAAGAACCATTACCAACAATAACACCATCACCAGTTGAATAAGACTGTGGCTGAGAGATGTGAGTAAGATCATTGGTAACATGAGTTGTGGCCCCACTGTCAAAGAACCACTGAGGAGAATACTGTCCAGAATGTCCATTGCCTGCAATATTGGTGCTCACCAAAGCCTGTGGACCAGTGGGATATACAGATGAACCAGCTGATGATCCACTTTGTGACTGATGAGGAACAGCAGACACAGAACATCCCTGAGATGAAAAATTCTGTGGTGGAGCTATGTAGCCATCAGAGTAAGTCAGAATATTTGCTCGTGGTTGGGGCATCATAAAGGTTCTAGAACCCCCAAACTGACTGCTACTGTCACTCATAGGAGGCCTTTGTGAGATCTCTTGTCCCTGCCATGGCTGTTGTGAATTTTGCTGACCACTCCAAGACTGACCCCCAAACTGACTGCTACTGTCACTCATAGGAGGCCTTTGTGAGATCTATTGTCCCTGCCATGGCTGTTGTGAATTTTGCTGACCACTCCAAGACTGACCTTTTCTTGCTCCTTGGCCTTGATAAGAAGAATTATACTGTGGTGGTTGATACTGGAGATTTTGTCTATGATAGCAAAAGGAAGCTGTGTGATTGGTTTTGCCACATATCTGACACTCAAACTTGTTATTCTGACCATATGACACTCCTCTTCCTCCTTTCTGCCTTTGTGAACTTCCATAACCTCCATAGTTTCCATTTCTATTACTGCTTTGAACAGGAAAATAACCATTTGCCTCATGAGAATTCTGATACATTGGAGCTTGAATTGGGGCTTGAAAATATTGTGACCCAGCTCCCAATAAACCAGGTTGAACTGCTTGAGAATTGGAGATCATTTGAAAACCAGTGGGTGGTACATTCTGAGATGTTGCAAGAAAAACCTTTGCAGATCCAAAACCTTCATCTCTTGCAAGTTGTGACTCCTCATTTTTTAGAATCGTAGCTAACTCATCAAATAGAACATCTCCCTTTGCTGTTAATGCACTCCTTACAGGTTTGAATTCAGAAGGTAATCCTTTGAGGGCATAAAAGACTAAATCATCATCATCGACGTGATAACCAATGGCCTCAAGCTTCTGTGCATAGCCTCTGATTTCATCAATATATTCGTCCATAGTTCCAGTTTTATGCACATTATAGAGTTTGTTCTTCAACTCATGTGTGTGCGATTTAGACAACGAGTTGAAACGATTCTCTAGGGTTTGCCAAACTTGACAAGTGTGAGTTAGCCCTAAAACATGGGGCAACGTTGTAGAAGACAGACTTGAAGTAAGACAACACAGCAATTGATTATCAACAAGAGTCCACAACGCGAACGCTGGATTTTCAACCCTAGAATTAGATGAATCACATATCGTTGGTTCTGGCGAGGGTTTCGTAAAATCAAGATATGCTAAGTATCCATTTGCACGCACAGCGTTCATGACTAGAGTTCTCCACAGTAGATAATTCTCAGAATTAAGCTTGATATTGACTAAAGAGTGAAAATTGGATACCAGAAATGCCAACGATGTAGGTAGGGTTACTGAGGTTGAAGATGACGCCATTGTTGTTCTTGAATCAGAAAGAGAAAAGAAAACTAGGTCTTCTTGTTCGGTTCGTGACAGACTATCTTCAGGATCGATTCAATCGTGACTTTCGTCAGTGTTGCTTTGATACCATGACAAAATCATTAAACAGATCTAAGAAACAGAATTACAAAGAAGAGAAATTTGCAGAGAACTATTATTCAGAAGAAGAATCTATTTTTCGGATGAGTTACAAATGACACCTTCACCCCTTTTATACTAGAACAATGGCAGCCTTCTAACCACTTCTCTGAGCTGGCAACTAACCACTTCTCTGAGCTGGCAGCTAACAACTTCTCCCGCCTATTTGATTTACAGAAAGACAAACCTACTCGCACACCACCGACTTACATACTCAACTACCTAACAGAATGCATTACACCTATTACTCTTTAACAAGCTTTTTAGGACAAAACGAAAAAAACTAAAAATCAGTTTTTTCAATTTAGCCAAATCAGGCATAAAAGGAAATACTAATTTTGGGTTTGGAGTTGTGTCAACCATCCAAAATCACTTTTTCCTTTGATACTCTCAAATATAGAGGAACAAGGAAGATGATTTGGAGATGCTCTAAAAAATCCTAGAATTTCAGTTTATCCAGTGGTCAATTTCACATTTTCTCTGGCTTTCAGAGTCCTTTTTACAGAGAGGAAACGATTACCATATACAGCAATTTCTTGCCGATAAACCTACAGGTACATACAAACACCCGTGTACAGAAAATGTACATACCGTGTTCGGAGACCCATTTTTAGGTTTCACACGAGTGATTCGAACCGTTCCGTTTTTCCGAGGCCACAAAAAAATTTTTCAATCGCAATCGCACGGTTAGAAGTGCTCGAACCAAAAATGTACTGGAATACCTATTTGGAATGGAGGGCATAAAAATGTACTGCTAGAATTTTCCTCCCACTCAAGTTTTAATGCAGATGTTCACTCGCCTGCTGGACCCATAGATGGCATATGTTTTTTCCTTTTTTGAAAAAAAAAAAAAAAAAAAACTATGGGTACATTGTTCTTACCCAAATGATTAGATTTATTTAATTTCTGTAGCGCATGTTTTAAGAGTTCTTCTAAAAATTCAATTCATTCAGACATCGATAAAAATTTTGATCGATTTTTATCTCGAATTTATAAAGAAAAAACTGAATGAATTGGTCAATATTAATACTTGAATGAATAATTTTTCCAAAAAATATTTTAAATAAATAAAATAGCTCCGATCATTAGTATGTGACACAAAAAAATAGTTTTTTTTTTTTTTTGCATACCGATTAGTATAGTGTCTCTCCCTTCTTCTTTTTTTTTTTTTTTTTTCCTAAGTACCAAAAATAAAGAATGATGGGGTCCTCTTTTTTTTTCTTTTTTTTAACTCCAAAAAAATGAGATGGATCCGGGAAGCCGAAGGATCAAGAACGAACTTGGCTACTCAAGAATCACTGAAGGTGGGAGGAAATCGGTTTCCGTTCGTTACCACATGGCCCACGTCTCCCCACGTGACGAAAGCGATGAGCATTGGAACTGAGGTTCAGCCAGTTAGATCTTGCCACGTAAGAGGAAACAATCGTACTTGGGTAATATACGATAACTGCCCCTTGAATTATGACCCATTTCAGAGTTACCCCTACTGTATATGATAAACTCTGGCATCCAACGTAATGTATTTTCCGTTTTGACACTTTAGCCCAATTGACACATTCTTACCCCAAACGTCCTTCTTAAAATCTTGAACATATTTAATTTTTTATTTATAAGTAGTATTTAGTATATCTTCATCTTTATTTTTACCCCCATCAAACACCTTTATAGTTCAAATTACCACTTTCACAAATTCGATTTCGAGTTTATACAACACCCGCACCCAAACTTGATTCAAACTCAAACCTTACCCCAAACCTTAATATGAATTAACTTAAATACCTTTACACATGTATGGGGTACTTAAATATTGGTCCTTGGTCACATCGAAACTTATGTTTCCATCCCACCCACTTTTTGGGGTTATTATGTTTTCATCCCCAAATTCAAATATATCCAACTTTTCCCTTAGCAAAATTTTTTGGGTCCAATGTGATTACTATATATATAGCAAATAAATTTGGGACTAAACATATAATTTAAAGTTATAGGCGTGATTATAGAGATATGGATACCATTTTTGAAATCCATTTTTGCCTATAAATATGGGTTCCATTCATTCGTTCAAAAAATATATATATATTTGTTCATCTCTCTCTCGATCTCTCAAAATTTTGGTCAAATTTCAGAACCACCCACAATACACCAATAGCAGATCATTGGAGCCAATTCCCATAAGGTGTCGAGGCCACCGTGGACATTTTGGCCAAACAAATCCAATTTCTAAAGGCGGCATATGATTTCATGGAGGAAACATTCAAGCAGTTTGTGGTCCAAACGACGCCGTATTGGATTGGCGTCGATGGTATAGTCCACTAGGAAGCTCGAGAATTTCAAGTCCCCTTTATCTTATTCCAAGCTTACTTTGCTGCTCATTGTGCTTTCTTTAGGCTGCCGGAGTACCTTGTTGACAATGGTCGGGAATATCACATGGAAGTTAAAAACCTAAAACAAGGCCAGTGGAGGAAACTAATGACAATTGTTGAAACACATGTGGTAAATTTATAAACTGACCACGGTAAATATAACAATGAGGTAAACACTAATATGGTAAACATGGTAAATTTGTTTACTCAAATACACAACAGTCCACTCAAATATACCATAACAGTGGTGTTAAAAAAAAGATATACCATGAAGGAATCACAAAACAGTGATAATGATAAATTTGCAAACTGATTATGGTATTTATTATTACAGGGTAAACACGTATGCAAAAAATAAACATGATAAATGTGATCCACCCTTTCATTTTTATGGTAAAAAAAAAAATGTATACAAGTAATTATGGCACATTCATGCATTTATCATGAAATCTGTGAAAATATCATAATAGTTGTAGGGTTCATACATTTCTTAAAATTTTCTCTTTTTTAGAAGTTTGTCTCTTTTTTAATTTCCTAATTTGTGGATTTCTTCCATGGTGAAATCACTTATTAAGAATCATTAAAAATCAAATCCCACCAAGATAGGAAACAATATAAGTCTTGTTTATTTCTAAATCCATCCCTTTCTTTAATTTTTAACCGATTTTCAATTCCTTCCTTTTTTTTTAGGAGTAAGTATAGGATATACGGACAGGGGGTGCTGTGAAGCATGTTGTGCGGCGATTTCTGGCTCTGCACCGGCATCGGTCTGGCGATCGGACACGTCCACCGCGTAGAGCTTGTAGAGTACTACAACTCTATTAAAAATCAACCCGATCGAAAAATCTAAAATATTTCTTTAAAAGGATGTATGTTATGAAAATTTTCAAAATAAATATAGTGTGTCAGAAAAATGGAGCAAGAAAATCCAAGGTGTTGGCTTGATGGTCAAAGCCTGAGAGCTAATTGTTTGTTTTCTCCATGCTCGAAACCTCTATGGTGCTATAAACTTTTTTTGGGGGCTAGTCCATCGAAACTTTACTCTGATTTAATCAGATTTCCAGAAATAAGTCAGTGGGATTGGTCCTGCCATGATTAGTTGAGATGCCTAGGAAGCTTGCCCGGACACTTGATTTATAACAAGAAAAATGGACATTGATGACATTATTGGATGTCCAATTTAGGCAGTTATACCTTGACGGGATCTAATATTCTAATGAGTCTTTGCTAACTTTCACTCAATAGATGAAGAATAATTTTCATTCACTTCCCATCTTTGAATTTTATTTCCCCGCAAAGATTCCCCACTCATTTCTTTTCTCCACAATCATTACTCACATTTCTCTCTCCACTCATTACCCATCTCTCCAATCATTATTCTCATTTCTCTCTCTATCTATTCCAATAGTTATTTTCATTTTCAAAATCCAACCCAAACACTATCTTAATAATTTATCTCAAAACTCCCAACCAAACATAGTGTTTCAATAATTTGGATATAAAGGCATATTTCACGGATATCTATATATATTTTCACAAATATCAATAATTTATTATCCTTAATCTATGGGTGGAGGTTAGCATTTCATTATAGGGAAAGGCTACAATACACACCCTTTTTTTGATGTATCATATGCACCATTATAAAAATTACGAATCGATTACCTCTTATTAATAGTAAAAGTTACATTTTTTTTTATTATAAAAGTTATGAGACCCACCAATATGTTATGAATCATAAAAGATGTTAGATGAATTGATATTGGGAATCCCCTTTTCTCTAGTGACACTCTTTTTTTTTTTTTTTTTTTTTCTCTGTTAGGTAAAATTCCTCTTGCACTTTGTGAATAAAGACAAAAAATGGAGTGCCAATAAAGAAAAGATGAGTCCCAATATCACTTCTTGAATGATATTTGCTAAAAAGTTACGAAACACTAAAAAATATTACGATTACTAATAAAGTGACAAAATATGAACCATACAATAATTGCATATGACACACACCTTTAATGGGTATGTATTATAGCCATTCTCTTCATTCTAAATAACCATATTTGAACATTGGGGTAGTAAAAAGGAAAAAAGACATAATTGAGGGGTTTTACGGCAGTTTTCGTTCAAAGACACTTGAAGACACGTATTGTATAACGTATTGGAGCAAGAAAAGACAAAAAAAAAAAAAAAAAAAAAACGTCCAGGTTCAATGAACCTTATAGGCCGCCCCCCTCCCCTGGCCATTATTTAACTTCCTCGGTCTCTCTTCCTCCAAAACACAAAAATTCCTAAACTCAACACAATTCACCACCAAATTGCGAAGGCAATTGTAGAGAGACAGAGAGAGAAACCCAGAAAAGATTTTGGTCAGATCTCTAATGGCGTTGGCTATCACTTCTTCCGCTTCTATTTCCGCTTCCATTTCTTCCCGCTTCGATTCTTTCCCTGAACAACCGAAAGGTATATATACATACACGCATATAAATGTTCAATTCATATGTTTTTTGATAATAGCGACGTTTTTTTTACTGGAATTCCTCAGTTGTTTGGCTCGAATTAGCCCAATTTCAGTCATGAGATTAACTGATTAAATGATGAATTTTGCAGGATCAACGTTCGTTTGTTATCAGCCGTTGGATCGGCTTCATTCACAATCGACGGCCGTAAGTTATTCGCGGAGACAGAGTGCGGTGAAGGCGCTACCCAAACGGAGCGATTCGATTGTTCCTCTTGCCGCAACCATTGCTGCTCCTGGTACGAATATTCTCTAATCTTTCTGAAATATAATTTACGGCTGCGTTTAGCTTAAATTAATTTGTCTTCCAAACAGAAAGCTCATTTTATTTTTTGTTTGTAGTCAAAAAAATTTCCGTGCAAAGGTATAAAAACATGAATCGAAGCTGAAAAAATTGCATATAAGACGACACTAGGTTTCTAAAACGTATAAATTTTTGAAATCAGCTATTTTAAATTTCTTTAGTATAGTGATTTTTTTTTAAAAACAAAATTTTGTTGTAATTTTTTAGAAGATTTACCAAAATATTTAACGTGAATCAAATAGAAATTCAAGAAAACTAACACAAGGAAAAAAATTGACCCCTTTTTTTTTTTTTTGAAAAAATAAAATTTGACCGGTTTGGTCCTTAACTGGGGTTGTATTTGCAGAGGTGGAAGAGAGAGTAGTGGTGGAGGACTATGAGCAACTGGCGAAGGATCTTGAAAATGCTTCACCTCTTGAAATTATGGATAAAGCCCTTGAGAAATTTGGGAATGACATTGCAATTGCTTTCAGGTATTATCTTATTCTTAATCATTTAATTTGACTGTAACGAAGTTATAATTAGGCTAAGTTTCTACTAAGGTATTTTTGGTATTCTCATAAGTCATTATCCTCTAATACATAAACTGATTTAACAACTTGTAGTTAAAAAAACCGAAAATACCGTATTGGGAACCCACCCTTACTCGATCAAATGAAGGGAGAATTGGGATCGGAATGGTAATATGATGGAATGTGGATAATTATTCTCTTAATTAAGTTGTAATAAGTGTTGTCTCTGTCTCCATCACTTGGGATTCTACTATCTAGGATAGGCTAGATAATAAGAATTCATGGTCTTATTTTTATAATGTCAACACTTCTGCAATTATCTCTAATTAATCAGTGAATGATACTTTGCGACATAGTTTAAAAATTAAGTCAACTCCTGAAAGTTCTTTGTTATGAAGAATAAGTTTAGTCCTTTCAAATTTTGAGAACATCGTTGCTTTTGAAAGATAGCTTTCATTTGACCTTAGACATGGTATAATGTGATATACTAAAATAAAATTTCTTCAAATCTTAAATGGTGGGAGTAGTTAATTTTTGACGTGTGTTGATTTGTGGGTTATTACGTAGATGGATGTAAAAGAAAAATAACACAATGGGAAAAAGGTGTATGAACAAGATTCGTGCTTGACCATTGAAACTCAAATAAATCTGTTCTCTTGCAGTGGTGCCGAAGACATTGCTTTGATTGAGTATGCCCATTTAACTGGTCGACCATTCAGGGTATTCAGCCTAGACACAGGGAGACTAAACCCAGAAACATACAAATTCTTTGACACTGTTGAGAAGCATTACGGCATCCACATCGAGTACATGTTTCCTGATGCTGTTGAAGTTCAGGCTTTAGTAAGGAGCAAGGGATTGTTCTCTTTCTACGAGGATGGGCACCAGGAGTGCTGTCGGGTTAGGAAAGTAAGACCCCTGAGGAGAGCTCTGAAGGGATTGCGAGCCTGGATCACTGGGCAAAGGAAAGACCAATCCCCTGGCACTAGAGCTGAAATCCCAGTTGTCCAAGTGGACCCTGTTTTCGAAGGATTGGATGGCGGGGTTGGTAGCTTGGTGAAGTGGAACCCTGTGGCAAATGTAGAGGGCAATGACGTTTGGAGCTTTCTTAGAACGATGAATGTGCCTGTTAATTCATTGCACTCCCAAGGGTACATCTCGATTGGGTGCGAGCCATGCACAAGGCCG
Source organism: Vaccinium myrtillus (assembly GCA_016920895.1). Lineage (NCBI taxonomy): Eukaryota > Viridiplantae > Streptophyta > Magnoliopsida > Ericales > Ericaceae > Vaccinium > Vaccinium myrtillus. The sequence goes on along the minus strand of JADGMU010000017.1, from coordinate 41,309 downwards.
GTTCTACCTGGGCAACATGAGAGAGAGGGACGGTGGTGGTGGGAGGATGCCAAGGCTAAGGAATGCGGCCTCCATAAAGGGAATATCAAGGATGAAAATGCAGGACACGTCAATGGGCTTGGAAATGGGGCTGCCCACGGAAATGGATCGACAGTAATTCCTGATATATTTGAAGCCCAAAGTATTGTAAATCTTAGCAGGGCTGGGGTAGAAAATTTGCTTAAACTCGAGAATCGGAGGGAACCTTGGCTTGTTGTGCTTTACGCACCTTGGTGCCCCTTTTGCCAGGTGAATATTTGTTTGATAAAATGATTTGGCTATATCGTTGTGAAATATGGTTATTTTGCTTATGCTTACAGACATTTTTGCTGTGTTTTTGTTGAGCAGGCGATGGAAGGTTCATATGTTGAATTAGCGGAGAAGCTGGCAGGGACTGGTGTGAAGGTGGGAAAGTTCAATGCAGATGGTGATCAGAAGTCGTTTGCTCAGAAAGAATTGCAGCTAGGAAGCTACCCTACAATACTCTTATTCCCCAAACACTCTTCTCGGCCCATTAAGTACCCCTCCGAGAAGAGGGATGTCGATTCCTTGATGGCTTTCGTGAATGCTCTCCGGTGATTTCGGATATGCAAGAGTCTTCGACTCAATAGCGGAGTTTTCTCCAATCTTGTACGTTTAGCTTGAGGAAGAAACAGAAGTGAACTCTGGAATGTGAATCTGCAACCGAAAAACATAGCGAAGGACGGACCGTAGTGCACACTGGAATTTCACTAGAGCGCATTTTTGTAGCAATGTGTTTGATGTTGATTTCATGCATGTCACTTTATGTATAGTGTTCTTTCTTTCTTGTTTGGCGAGTATCCTTTGTGGGAAGATTTTGCTCCCCTGGTGTTTTGGTTATAGGATATTGATTGGAGATGGTGAGAGGGTAAATCTGTTATGTTTACCTTGTCCATGTGGAATAAACTTTCAGAGGCTTGATTGTGATTCTGCTCAACTGTCTGCTGCCATTACTTGCCCGTTGAGAAATAACTACCGAATCAACCCCCGAGGCACTGTAAAGGGGAACCGGGAGCCTAGTGTGCGGCATCCGAGCCGTCAGATGTGTTTTTGGCTGTTCGGAACCGGGGCTGATGAATTCAGGAGGTACTGTTTGTTGTGCCCCAACGATCAAAACCAAACACACACAAACAGATACACAAGCACACCAAACATAGAGCCAAACAGATTTTTATGTGGTTTCCCAAAATCGGGTACTCCACGGAGCAATCTCACTAAACCGAGACAAGCTTTACAAGGAGTTTCCACTCACTACACTCTCTGATTTCTACATTGCTAAGCATACGGATACAACAAAATCGCGTAGCTCAATTTATTGGAATACGAATCTCCCATTTCTTTGCCATGTCTGCAAGTGGAAGGGCCATAAGTCCACGAAGTGGCTTGATGAGATTTTAAGCTGATCTTCAAAGCTTCCAAAGTCCACAATAGGGGCTGTGCTATATCTGGATCAATTCGAGCGAACAAACTTGATTTCCATGTGGAAATTCAACACTGTTTTGTTGAGGAGTTCTTTGGCAGCTGCTGTCTATGGTTTGTGGGGGGAAAGATACCGTCAGGTTTTCGAATCAAATGCAACGGCGGAGCTAGCTACCTGGGTCAAGCGGGGTTACTTGACCTCAGTGACTTCAACATATATCCATTAAATTGGTTAATTTTTACTTTTTTTGAATTAATCTTAATAAAGTTGCTCCAAGACATTTTTTTGCTATTCATGGGTTCATAACTGTGGATAGTACTCGTCTAATCAAGATTAGAAACTGGCAAACATCTATGAGTATCAAGACATTTTTTTTCTACTCTATCGCTTCCCTAAGGTATCTCAATTTTTTTTTCTTTTTTCGATTCAGATTGGGCATGTCAGTACAAATTATTTTCTACAGTAGCAGTAACACATTCAATTTTTGATTACCAAATATGAAGAAGATCAAATATGTTTCTTAAATATTGACCGCCATCATTAGATATTCCTGAATCTGCTACTGTTGGATGGAATTGGATAGATATGAAGAAAAAGGCTTCTTGCGGTCTCCCATTTAACATCATTCATGGGAGGAATGCTTCTGCTGGAGCTGGAAATCCTTGATTCTGTTATTTCCTTCGATTAGGTATAAAGAAGCCAAGGCCCCATTCGGATGCCAGAGATGGCACCCGGATTTGCCAAGTGTCCGCATTTGTTCTCCTGGCCCCACACAAATCCGGTGTTTGGTTGCGTTTTTCGGAAGGTGTATTTGAGAAGAGCTTGTAATTCGGCTGCGGCCGGAGCCAAGAGTCTGTTCTCTGGCTGTATCCAGGAGAACTGATTTTTCTTCTCCGGGAATTTGATAGGCAGCAACAACACTACATACACACAAAAACTACCCACAAATTACCCAAACCCACACACAAGTGTGTGACCCCCACACACACTGGAGGTGCACCTGCATAGCTAGTGTTGTGCACCATCCAAACCGTCGATAGACGGCCCAGATTTCACCTCGGCACCTTTGCATCCCAACCGTTTGTTATCGTGCGTGCAAGATGAAATCTAGGCCGTCCTTCCGAGCAACGAATAGTCCGGATGATGCTATGCAAAGGCTGCACAACAGCAACCCCAAATCCAACTAAGGCTATTAGAGGATTATTACCTGTTAATTGGGTGGCTTATCCCCCTAGCTTTGTTTCCTCTATTTTAGATATAGAATCCTTTGCTGTCTTGTAAGCCCTGCTGGGCACAGTTTTGTTAATCAAAAAAAAAAAAAAAAAAAAAAAAAAATCCCAAATCCTTTTATTTGAACAAGTGTGATGGTAAAAGTAAAACCTGTTGAAAACAGAACAAGTGTGATGGTAAAAGTAAAACCTGTTGAAAACAAGAAGAACCAAAATTCAACAAATCTTCATTGCGGTGAACGTGGATCGAACACGTGACCTTCAGATCTTCAGTCTGACGCTCTCCCAACTGAGCTATCCCCGCATTTGTAAAATGACTTCAAAATAATATGATTATATAGTCTACACTCTCTAAACCTTTTGTGAACGGATACAATTGATTACTTCGCGCATGTGGAGTGGATATTACACACCCAAGAATTAGTTTAGAAAAATAAGGAAAGTCTAGTCCTGAAATTCGGATGAGAGTTTGGAAAATTTGAAAACCAATCAAAATTAATTTCGGAAACTTTTGGAACTGTTAATGATTCGTTATATCTGACCTAAGTTTTGTTGCTCCTTGGCATTAGCGTAATGCCTCGATTTTCGGAAGTATTAATTAATTAATTTAACAGAAATGATTCATTTAATTTAAAAAGGATTAACTAGATTAAGTAGCGGAGTAGAGTAATGTCAAGTGATCAAGTACTGGTTGGAATATTAAATTACATTTATCCAACACAAAATAACGAGACAACATGGTTCTCTAAGGATTGAGGTTTAGATCTAGGGATGGTCATCTCGGCCGACCCGCCCCGATCCAACCCATCCCCTCCCCGAATGGACAGGGGATTCAGGGATTTTTTCCGGGATCGGGTAGGGTATGAGGATTTTTTTTTAAAAATTCAGGGATCGGGTAGGGGATGGTATAGTCAGCCCCCTCCCCGATCCCCGCCCCTCCCCTCCCCATTCCCCTCCCCTCCTCACATTTTTTGTCTGTAAGGGATCCAAATTTAGGAGTTCTTATAGTTAACTAGAAGCAATCATGATGTGATCTTCAAAGAGACTAAGGCTTCACCTTGAAGCTGTTAAACCTTAACTGATTTGAACAGCAAGCAACAAAACTTAACAACGTTTATTGTTTCCTCTTTTGGTTATTTTTAATTTTTTTCGAACGAGCTACTGTGGAAACTGTATGTTGGGATTTCGGTATATTTTACGAACTTGCCATGGAACTAATTGCAATGGTATCTACTGTGAATGCTAAATTTTCCTCCTAGTGGTAGCTGATTAGCTATAGTATCCATAGTAAAAGCTTAAAAGTTTTCTTTTGAATCACCATTAGCTATAGTATCATTGAGGATTTATTCCGGTTCTTGGAAATTCACGTTTACTGTTGGCTCATGGATTTAAATTTTTTGATGGATAGAGGTAGATGGTGATGGTCGTTGGGTGTGGCTGGGGGTAGAGACTCTGGTGGAGATTGTAGAGGGTGAAGTGGTGGAGAAGATGGCTAAAACTTTTTTTTGTGTTATATAGTTGGCTAAAACTTCAACTAAAACAAAAAAAAAGAACAAGAACACGAACAAGAACAACAATAGCAATTTTGAGTGAATTGGTACGTTTTACTTACATTTGGGAACCACTTTTGACATGAGTTTTGGATTTTAATACAACTTCTTTGGTATTCAGTTGAATAATTTGAGTGAACTTTTGGATCCCCGATTCCTCGTGGGGATCCTCGTTCCCCGCATTGGGGCGGGGATGAATGTTAAAAAAAATTCCCGGTGGATATTGGGGAGGGGCTGGGGATTGATATGGGTTTGGGGATTGGGGACGGAGGTAGTGGTATCCACCCCCTACTCTCTCCATGCCCATCCCTATTTAGATCACAGTTTTCCTAGGGATGGGCATGGGGAGGGCAGGGGGTGAATACCACTACCTCCATCCCCAATCCCCAAACCCATATCAATCCCCATCTCCTCCCCAATCTACACTGGAGATTTTTTTTTAACCTCCATCTCCGCCCTAATGCGGGGGACGGGGATCCCCACGGGAAATCGGGGATCGAAAATTTCACTCAAACTATTCAAGTGAATACCAAAGAAGTTGTATCAAAATCCAAAGCTAATGACAAAAGTGGTTCCCAAAGATAATTAAAACGTATCAAGTCACTCAAAAGTGCTACCGCTGTTCTTGTTCTTTTTTTGTTTTTGGTTTGTAGGTAGATTAAAATTTCACTCAAAAGTGCCACATAAAACAGAAGTAAAGGAGAAAATCTTCCTTATACAACCAACCAACAAATTATAAGTTATAAACTTATCCGGGGATTTTTTTTTTTTATAAACTTATACATAATACACATATATATGTGAACAGGGATGCGGGGAGGGGCGGGAATTGGAGAGGGGACTGACTATACCATCCCCTTCCCGATCCCCGAATTTTTTTAAAAAAAATCCCCATACCCTACCCGATCCCCAAATCCCCTACCCATTCGGGGAGGGGACGGGTTGGATCGGGGAGGGTTGGCCGAGATGGCCATCCCTAAGTCTTCCACTGGCGCTTGCTCTTCGATATATCCTTATTCCTAATTGTATTGCTCCTCTTATCCTCCTTCGATACCTATGGTGAAATGCCAGAACCAACAATAGCACCATGAATGATAAATAACCCAATAGCTAACTCTTAACCACTAACTATTACATTAATATTTTCGGCAGTTCAAATAATAATGGAATACAGGATTAAAGAACAAGTAAGTGAATTGATTAATTATCTTACCTTTATCTTACGAGTTCACATATGATCTCAACCTCGCGAAACATCCTCTCATGTTTATCACTAAGACTATGACCATTCGTGATTCACTCTCACCTTGCTTGCCCTGATCGGGTGCTCAGGTGAAACAACCTAAGTTATCTACTTAGTTAGTATCATCAACTGCCTCACGTTGATGATAAAATGTCTTTTGCTGTTTTGTTTTTTGTTTTTTTTTATTTATAAAAAAAAAGCCTCACATGGACGAAGTCCCAGGGACTAACCATACCACTGGCTCCATGAGGATCTGACTGTAACCTTAAGAATAGATTGTGACCCAGAACTATAATACAAACTGTAATAACCCGAAATTTCGTAATAAAAATTTCGATTTATTAGTTCGAGTATTTAATTTTAATCTTTTGAATTGCAATAATTTATTATTTAGTTTAAATAATACAAATAAAAATTCGTTTGTTCAATTGGATTATTTTTCCACACCGTTAATCTACACGTGCATGCTGTGTATTACACATTTACACCGTTTCGCGTCCGGAACAATGTTTTAAAAATTGGACCGGACCTTGCTCTGGTCCGGGTGACCCCAAAAATCGTTCACGTTTCAAAACTGGTCTCCTTTTTAAAAACCGCTGGGTAACAACGGTTAAACCGGCACCGTTCGACTCGGCCACGGGTCAATAGGACCAAACCGGGACATTTAAAGCTTGAACTTTTAATCTATACAACTGTGCACTTTAAAGCTGTAGTGTCCACGTGGGCCATTACTCACGCTTTTTTTTTTGGTACAATGGATTTAGGCAACTGCAGATGAAAATTGAAAGCGTCTCTCTTTGCCTTTTATAGTGCTGTAGGTTGTCTCAACTCTCTTATTTGAGCGATGTGGGACTAAACCCAAACACAGAATTCCATCACTCTCATTTCTCCTATGTCATCTCTCTTTTCCAACGTTTATTTTTCATATTTCTTTTTTTGAATATTAAAAAGTATATATTAATGACATAATTATGACATCACGGTTCGATAACGGTTCAACTGCAGTTCAACCGGTGACCATCCGCCTGGCCCCTTTTCTAGTTCGCCCTCCGGTCCGGGTTTCAAAACATTGGTCCGGAAAACCCTACAACTTTCCTACCCCATAACTTGTTCCCTTAAAGTGAAAACCTAACTATTAATTACCTAAATGGAATATATTCAATTTTGGGAGCCTTCATTGCCAATTTTGACCGATAATAACTTTACTACTTTTTATTTTTGGATTTTTGTGGCTAAAGTAGGAGAGAGAGGGGCCGGTTGGGGTAAGAGGAAGAGGGAGGAAAATTATTTCCCCTCCCGCGTAATTTTACGGGCGTGCTTCCATGGACGCGTTAACGAACATTTCGGCGCCGTTTTTTTTTATAAATTTTATAAAACCCTAAGTTTTATATTTTTTTAAATCCTCCCAACTACTAGGAAAACTATCTAGGAATTTTTGAATACATCCATTTGTCTCCTTAAAGTTAGTAGCCCTATATACATTTTTGTATTACACTAGTTTGTATTTTTAGCACATGAAGGAAGGAGGGAGGAAACTTCCTAATTACTTAGTCACTAAGAATATTTACATTATACATATATATGCCTAGAATCCCTTAAAGTGCAACCAAGAAATTTCCTAGAAAATTCGTATTAAATCTTCTCATTTAATTCATAGATTTTATTAGACCCAAGGCTATTAGTTGGCATTAAATTTGGAAATTACCTAGAAATTTCCTAGAAAGAGAGAGGAAGGAGGGGTGCCCAACCATTGCCTATAAATAGAGCCCTTTGCTTTCATTTGTTTCCCACACAAAAACCTCTCTTCCTTTGCTAGACTTAAAGTAGCTTTCTAGTAGAAAAATTCTTGAGTTTTTCAAGTAAAAACTCAAAGTGTAATTCCATAACACCACCACTTCGACCACCCTACGATCCTAAATTAGTAGAAAAGCTAGGAGGAAGGTAGTTCGAGGGAAAGTCACGCAGTCGTTACACCTCCGGAATCAACCTAGCTAATCGGCTCTGACTAAACTCGGATTAAGGTAGATACTATATCCTAACCCTAGATTAGTATTTCATATTTACTTTTAAATTATGTCGGTATAATGCTAAAACGTGATTAGAAATGACTAGTCTAGATTATGGTGGATAATTAGCGATAATATGAAAAATTACTCTTTTAAAACACACGTAGTTGTTATAATGCACGATTTGAGATTAACTTTGAAAAATACGCAGCTATAATGCCCGAATGAAAATCAACTTTTCACAATTACGCCATTATAATGGCCCACTAATTTCCAGAACGAAAAATCTTTTCGAACGATACGAAATTTTTCTAAAAGTGTTGTACAAATGTTTGACTTGATTGAGATAGTGGAATGACCCAAGGCTAACACCCTTGATAGTGTGTCAACAAAGTCAAGCTTCGCGCTGATTAGAGCGGAATGGTGATTCTAACTGGACTCGTCCGACCATCCAATCTGAGACTATCCTGATTATTCTATTGTCGAGAGAAGGTCGCTAAAATGAAGTTTTGACCTTAAGTAACACAATATGAGAAAGGAAATTTTGACTTAAAAGAGACACGATTTTTGAGAAACGATTTGCATACGGAAGATTTTTACGAGATTCATGGCGTGTACACGATTCACGAGACGATACGACACAACACGTTTTTTTTCGAGAAAAATGAACGATTGATTTCACGACGAGAAATAGAGATAAGAATGAAATGGATTGATCGATGGAATTGAAAACGGTAGTGTAGCTTTAGCGCCGCCATCATGATGGTGCGTCCATGATGTGGTTAGGGCTAAGGAATACGGTAGTGCAGCGAGAGCGCTGCCCCAACTTCGTGGAGTGAACTTGGTGGTTAGGGTTAAGCATGCACAACAACATAGTGGACGTACCTTGTATCATGTTAGTGTGCGCTATGGTGACAAGACGACCGAGACTATGTTCGTGTGAGTCGCGGAGTGGACGAACCTTGCATCTTGTTAGTGTGCGCCTAGATACAAGACAACCGGGATCTCGAGCGGAAAGGTTGGTAATCGTCAGTTGAAAGGAGACGGAAACGAGCCAATAACTTTCGAGTGATGTTGATGTGGATGAAATTTGAAGAAGAATGCTGATATGAGAAACTGATACGAGATACCGACACTGCACTCTGATTCTGAAAATGATATGAGACACTGATTTTATTACGCTGCACTCTAATTTGATAAGACACTGTTATTTGGGCATGCAGGAAATTACTGTAATATTCTGCTACCTGCTATATTGTTCTAGAATTGCTAGTTTAAGGTTTGGGTAGAACTATCTACTGTGTGTCCTTGCTCATGGTGTTGCACTTGTGTGACCCTGGCATAATACCACGATGTTGCTCTGCGACTCTGACGTATTATGCTAGACTATAGAGATGAACATGAAGAGGACTATAGCTTGAAGGCTTACGGAGCAGGACAGGACACCGCTGGGACGGATGACCGTGCAATGGAGTAGAGAAACCCTAGTTATTCCTGTAGTAAATAAATGTATTAGCAAAGAGATCTATGCAATTTTCTTTTTGGTTACTGTTGTAAGACCTTATTTATTACTAATGTTATATTATTAACGTACCCAAAATTCGGGCGTTACACAAACCACTTTTTATCGACTTATTCATAAGAAGTAATCACGCAACATCATAACTTAGGATTTAGAAATAGTCTCTAGCTGATCGCCATTCCAATCATCTCATAACTACCATAATCCATTTGGCTAATCACCGCCAATCATGTCATTGATAGAGACTCTGCAAGATGGCTCCCCTGTATCTCTCACAACCCCACCTCAATTAATTCCAATTTTCTTTAACTTAAATACGTCTAAGTGATCTCGACGTACGTTTTTCACTCGGTACCTAATTGTCCAATCTAACATTAAACCATATCACCAATAACCTAATTAGAGCAATGGAAGAATAAGACAATAATCATAGTTCAAATGTGGAAGGATTACACATAAGTTATTTGGATTCGTCCTTGTAACTTTTGAGTTAATGGTAGTTTAACATGTAAGTACAATTTATGATTTATAAGTCTTCGAGATTTGCCTAGTAATTTCCTAAACCATATGTAATGTAGTGATTTAGTAAAAATAGGGTTTGAGTGTAATTTAGTTAAATATAAGGATTGAAAGTATAATTCAATAAAGGGTCGGGGTAATTTTATAATTATTACAAAGTTTAGGGCGATAGGGTATTATGGTAGTTTCAGTTGAGTATAGGGGCAATATAGTCATTTGGCTAGGTAAAGGGGTCAAATTGTCATTCAACTAGCATTGGGGTAAAATAGTCATTTATGTATGTATAAAGGTAAGTCAGTTATAAGTGAAAAGTTAAAATAGCCATTTGTGACTTATAATAAATTTTATATATTTTTTCTAAAAACTCCATTCTACTACGAGTAATAATTAATTTCCTTATTAATAATTAATAACTATATTACTTAATATAAGTTTAATAATAATTATTATTAGTAAATACATTCATAATATCATCAATTTCAATCAAGGTATTATAGTTAATAAACTCTCATAATGATTTGTACATTCCAATTTCTAGCTATAGTTAATGCATGAGATATGCATAATGAAATAATTTAGAACTTTGTGGGTTTCAATTTTTAAAAGGTGCATGAGTCAAAGGTTCTAGGTGTAATTAAAAAAATAACATTTCAAAATTTTCACTAGTTAAGATGTTGTACCAGTACACAGAAATGTATTGGTACAAAGCCAATTCTTCTGCTAGTTTTTTTCTTATTGTACTGATACAGATTTTGGTTATACTAGGACATCACTATACCGAAAAACAGGATATGATTTTGGTTGAGCTTATTTTGATGCATGGTTCGATTTTCTTCTCTTAAACATTATAAAAAAAAAAAACTCCATTTGATAAAGATCATATTTATACTTGGAGAGAGTGAGGAAGAGTTAATCTATCTTCAGTCCGAAGAAACGAGCTTAAATGAGGAATTTGGCGAAAATAGAACGTTTGGAGGAGATTAGCGAAAAGATGGGGTTTGGCTCTGTTGTAATTAAGAGGAGCGAAAGTTGGATTTGTGTTAGGTGAGAGTGTGGTAGAGTGTGTATGACATAGATTGGAGTCTAGGATTCCATTGAAGTAAGCTTTCTTCTCTCATACTTAATTAAGCCTGGCCTGAAATTTTCGGGGCCCTAAGCTAGTTTTAATAATGGGGCCTTTTTGAAACTGTATATATATATATATATATATATATATATTTGTTGTTCATTGTAAGAACAATAACTCCTTTTATTGCGGTGGTCATTTGGGAGAGGGGTGTATGAGGCAGGTATAAGGTAGGGTTAAGGTGGCAAGGGTCATGTTGGTGATGGGAGGATAAGATGGATGGGAAAGGCGGTGTGAAGGGCGGGGAAAGGATAAAGAGGAGGGTGGTGGTATTATGATGATGTTTGAGATAATGAAGTGATTGAGGGGAAGAGAGAGATGAGTGGTAGCCAAAAATGTGGAGGGGATAAGGTGGTGGTGTCATCGTAATTTGACTATGTGAGGGAGGAGAGAGATGGTTATTTGGTTAGTGTTTAGGTACTTAGGGTTTGAAGTGATAGTTTAGGTAATATAAGGGTTGTTAGTGTAATTAAAAATTATTATTCACGATTAATTATGAATAAGAAGAAAAATCCTAATTGTGTATATAAAAATTGGAATTATTACATAAGGCAAGAAAACAGTGGGAGTGACATGACCCCCTTCAAAATTGCCTTTTTCTACTTTAAATCCTTGTTTATTATATGGATAATTGAATTATCTCTTGATTTCCATTTTGAGGAAGTGCAGAAGATCTTTAAATCCCAATGCTTTTTAGGAAAAGTACAGAGGCACTAAATAATGTACTAGCTATTGTAATAAATGTATATGAGTCACACTTTTAGTGAATTAGTGCATCCATGTATTGCTTTACATATTGACGTGATAATGTCTTGTGTACATTTCACGCAATCGTTTGTCATTTATTTAGTTCCTGTAAATTAACTTACGTCGGATTTCTTTTTGTTAAGTCTCCTTAAAAGGAAAAATGTATCTTTGAACACTTTATAAAGTATTTCAGAATTTACAAAATCTCTCTCTTTCTCTTGAACAATTCATAAAGTATAGAATCTCTCTCTCTCTCTCTCTCTCTCTCTCTCTCTCTCTCTGACTCTCTCTCTCTCTCGCAAAAGGACAATTTCCTTTAAGCTTGTCTAACTTATTGCCACCAAAAATTCTACCTAGTTCACGTCACAAGAAACAAATGAATTGTCCTCAAACTGATCACAAGAGCATGTGCTGTTTTTGATTACTTCCTCTTCATGTTTATAACGTGCAATACAAACAAATAAGCTTGTTGAGAACAATTAATGACTCCTACAACTAATTCTGACTTCATCCGGTAAAGCAAAAGGATGAAACAAATGTTTTTTCCTTTACGCATCTCGAATACTCCTAGTGGCTTCATCCCATCGACCAATTACACAGAGTCCAATTGAAGTAAGAAAAAGTCCGTATGAACTATCCACAAAAAAGTTGACAGCACTTGAAAGATTTTTCAAGAGTCTCTCTTAACACCGCACCTTCATCTGCTCTCTCCTTATTCTCTCATTCCTGTGGGCAGCCATTAAATTTTATTTTTTTAGTACATGCAAGAAGTGTTAGTTGTTAATAAATATTAGTGAGACTTAAACCTTGATCTATGGGAGCATAGGTAACTTTCAACTTGGCTACCAACCCATTTGTGGCGGCCATTAATTATGTGGGAATACTATAAAGCCTGTATTGATATTTGGGCAATTAAATATAAGACTTTTAGAGCGCGACCTTTATCTGTTTTTCTAGTAGTGAGATGATAGGTGCCAAAAAGCACCCATGTAACCCTCTAATTAACACTTTAATAGTCCAATCATAGAGTTACTTGATGAATTATTATGGTTGAATTGTGTTTGTAGGCTTTGGAGAGTACCGAACAATTAAAAGTGCTAATTGGAGTCAATACGATGCATGGAACACAAAATAGACGTATAGAGCTTCGCAACGGTCCAAGAATCGCATCATTTCGAGTTCGGATGAAGCCGGGGCGAGTCCGCAAAGTTTTGGCCTACAATCTGGATTTTCCGCCCGGGCGGGAATCAAGCCGCCCGGGCGGTTTTACCCGAGTCAAGCATGGATTAGGGCGTTGACCACGTTTTTTGGGGTTTTATTATAAATAGGTCATTGCTTTGTACGTTTTGGGGGTTCTACAATATTTTAAGGCAAGTTTAGAGAGAGAAACGCGAGCCGTTCCATGGGTTCTTCAAGTTCTTCATCAAATCAAGTATTCGTCTCCATCTCCATGGCCGGCTAAACAACTTCTAGGGGGATGAAGCCCCGGTTTAAGTAACTTTGTTTATGTATAGGATTTAGGTTTATTCATTCGAATCGATTGTTTAACTTAGAACATTATTTGTGTGTGCACTCTCAAATGCCTAGTTAAACAATGATTTTCTACGTTTGTGCTTGGGCAAACTGAGATGGATTATGCTCGTAAGACGGATTGTGCCACTGGACAGTCCGTGAAAGAGACGGGTTGTGCCAGCGAGACGGTCCGTGCTATGGGATAGTCCATGCCTGTTAACAACATAATTATTTTCTTGACAAATTGTGATTCGAATAATAAACCTAGCCTACACATAACTTAGTTACGTGACCGGGGTGGATTCGAAACCCTAGATCTTTCTCTCACTAGTTTTTCACCAATTTAATTAGTTGTTCTCTTAATTCAATCAGTTTCCGAAAACCAATCACTCAAATCTCTTTTTTTGAATTAAATTTGAAATTAATCAAAGTTAACGTAACTTAGCCAAATTGTCTCCGCGGATCGACACTCGGACTTAGCCACTATTCTTCTGAGTAAGGGTTAATTCCTTGTTTTTATAAATATATTTTTCACGCGGAACGACACGGTCATGAGACAAATCAATAATCCACAAAAAAAATCGACGCAAAATTTATAAATGCATATTTTTTTGAATAAGACAAAAAAATTATTTGGTTTATTTTGCCATGTTAGACGGAAGTTTTGGGTATGACATCAGCAGCCCATCTGGTCATTCCCCTAAACCGAATTCTCTTCTGATTGCCAGTATTCGTGCTTACGACATCAACGAAACACTTGTCCATTCTTTGGCAAACCCAAACAAGGAATATTTCCCCGTCCCAAACCGCTTCTGAGAAAATTTGTTTCGGCCACTTTTGGCTGGGGTTGAAGGAAGCATTCTTCATCCACATTCCAATCGTAACAAACTAGTAGAGCATTTTCCACCACACCAACGTGGACCGAGTACGGCCGCGGTTGTGGGGCCCGCTTTGAACATGTCGCTGCTCGATGAAAAACGCGACATGCGAATAGAACACGTCGGTGAATAACATGTGTTCGCGTCTCGTAGACGTCGTGTCATGTGGGCGATTGTATTTTCTTTCCTTTTCAAGTTTTTTACTATTTTTTTACTTTTTTTGGATTCATGTGGGATAAGGAATGTATGTAGAAAAAAGGTTCGGTTGTGAATTTTGAGCAAGAGTTGTTTGTGCCGGAATAAAGGGGGGAAATGGTCACAAGAGTGAGGAAAGTTTGAACTTTGTGGGTGGGGTTTATGCCGTTTTGGTATGTTTCCTTAAGGACATGCAACGCCCTTGTCAGCCTTATTTTGACCTTTAGCCACTTTTTCAATTTAAAGGTTGGATTTACTCCACAAATAAGAGTCAATTAGGCACAAATCTAAGTTCAAGGCTCTTATAAAATTTTGCTGACAACCCTCTAATACATAGTGAGTACCCCTCATTTGTGGGCCAATTTTCTTAAAAATATGAACAAAAGTATGCAATTAATTATTACCAAGTTACTTTTTTTTTTACAATGGCCTAACAGAGGCCACCACAACCCCAGAGAAGAAAGGCTAGCAAAGAGCCAACCAAGATGGCAAATTATTTATCAGGTTGGAAGCGCTAGAATTTGAACACCGTTCGATCTCATCACTAAGTTCAAATTGTTAGACAAAATTGATTACTTCGTCACTTATACTCGCAACGAATGAAAAAATGGTTCCCTGTAGTAACTTCTAGATGTGTTAGAATTTGTTGGTATATTCAACTTAGATGTGTTAAATTGATAATAAATCACTTATATATACTCCCTAATAAAATTTTAAAAATTCCCTATAAATGTCACCTTTCCTCATAAAAATAAAAAAAATACCCATATGATCTTGAAAACGGCCCACAACGACTAGGATCATGATTTGTTTTTTTTTTTTTTTTTGAACCAAGAAACATGGATATGATTTGTTTTATACATTGACTAAACATCAAATAAAACCCTTTATTTGTAACTGACCTCTGAAAGCCATGCCAAGTGCAAAAAGTTTGTTTTCCATTTTTGTCTTTTCATGCTTACGTGCTCTTCTGTGATTGGTTCACGGGGGGAGAAAAAGTCTCTATTCCCTAATGCTAAGAAAAGTAGGGTAGAGCCCTATATTTATTTTCTTCCACATTTTTTAATATAAGAATGTTTTGAGATGACCTAGTGAGAATGTCTAGAAAAGTCATATCACATGAAGAAATTTTTAGATGGACTCGTTTTTTATACAAGCAAATTGTACCCATACCATATCGCGACACCAATACCTTATTAAAGACCCGTAAATATATGTGTCTGGATTCATCTAATATGCAGATCAGAAATCCACACCCGATTGTGATCGAATGCATTTGTATGCATCGATCTAAATTTTTTGCTGGAACATTTGTGTCGATGTCATTTTTATTCTGATATTTCATTTCCATTTTCACCCAATCGTATGAGAGGGTTTTGCGAGCTTATCCCAAGTCTGAAATTCCATTCCTCTTAAACATTCGAAATCATGAAAGACTAAACTAACCTCAACTGGGTCCACCAAGCTGCACATGCTGACAAAACCATGCAACAGTCTCACCTTATATTTATTCTCGGTCTGTTGTTGGCATGGAGCCATCTCAATCTCTCTCTCTCTCTAACAAATGAAGAGGTCAGTAGACAGAGAAGAAAGTCCGCCGGAGCTGAATTTGAAAGGCGGCGTTAGACCTTACGTCCGGTCCAAGATGCCTCGGCTCCGGTGGACTCATGATCTTCACCAATGCTTTGTGCATGCTGTTGAACGCCTTGGTGGAGAAGACAGTAATCTCTCTCTCTCTCTCTCTCTCTCTCTCCACACACACATCAATGGTGATAAGTTGGCACTAAATGGGCTTATCAAATATGCTCTCGTCTTTAATTCTTTTTGTTGGCGTGTTGTATCACTTTCTACCTGAAAACTTAATTGTATCTGTTTACCCGTTTGATTTGTTGGAATTTTTATTGGCCAGGGGCAACTCCAAAGATGGTTTTACAAATGATGAATGTGAAAGGGCTTACCATATCTCATGTTAAGAGCCATCTACAGGTTTTGATACCATCTACTGAATTCCCGCGTTAGATATCTATCTTGAAAAAATGATCCGAGTTATTCATTGTTTGATTTTGGTCGTGAACAGATGTATAGGAGCATGAGAAATGAGCAGATGGTACAAGGTATAAACTTTTGCATCGATCCTTAACTATTTTTTTTGTTGTTGTTAACGTACTAACTTTCAGGCCCTGCCCACTAACCCCGCTAATGTATATCATATGACAAAAAAGAAAAAAGAGAATTAATAGTCAATTTGTGTATTGCGCAAGATTCAACCCAACTCCTTAGTAAAAGAACATAAATTTGGCCAGCTAAGCTAGCCTTAATTAGTTGATTGTCTTTCCGGAGATTTTGATACACGAACTAATAAATTTAACATATACATATACATATACAGAGGCCCGATCAAGTCCGGGAGTCCCGAATCCGGGACTCCACCTTCCCGATATTTTTTTGACGATCCGAACCGTCCAATGTGTTCAAAAGGTGTTTTCCAAGGTCCACGCGGGAAATCTTCAAAAAAAAATACCGGGAAGGGCTTGATCCAAGCATTTTTCCGCAAAACTGTAAATGTACATTTTTTGCGAAAAAATGCTTGGATCAAGCCCTTCCGGGTATTTATTTTTGAAGATTTCCCGCGTGGACCTTGGAAAACACCTTTTGAACACATTGGACGGCTCGGATTTTCCAAAAACATTTTCTAAATGCTTCAAAACGCTTCAATCCGGGATTTCCGGGATCCTTGACAGGATAATTCATGTACATATACATACATATATATAGATATATTTATTAATTACTATCCGGCACTAAATCTGATATGCTTGTGTTTTATAATTAATGATTCTTAGTAACTTGTCTTATTAATGAGAAACACCTTAAATGCATAAGCATCACACTTTTGGAACTAGTGTTGTAAATATAGGGGTGTTTTAGAGCCTCTTGTTTTTAGCCTTTTTGCATTATACATTGGTCAGAATATATTATGAATTTGCCAGTTAAAAAGACAAGTTTAAGGCTTGAATTTGGACAACTATAATTGGTTTCACTTCTTTAGCTTTAATTTCACTGAATCACTTGAATTTCAGTCTTCACTACACAATTCTAAATTAGTATTCAACAACCCATTAATTAATTTCTCTTTCACTTCTGTATCTTTTGGTGCCGATCAAGCAGATGCGGAAGCGAACAAGAATGAAAAAATGCAAGAAATTCCACATTTCAATAGTAGCATCGCGCAATCAAGGCCAATCTACCGCGAGAAAAATCATCATCGCTACAATGGGGGATTGGTAATCAACGAAACCCCGGGAAATCGCAGCAACTTTGAAGAGCTTGGCGCCCCTAAGAATACTAGCTTTCCGGCGACATGGTTTGCAATTATTCTACTTTGGATTGGTTAAATATATGTCACTCCTTTAGTTTTAGTCATTTTTCTCGAAATCCTTCACAAATGATGGGCATTAATTTTTTTTGACGGGGACTATGAGTAAATGAACTTTACAATTTGTTAGGTTTGCCAAATTTAAGTAGTATCTTATTGCATCTAATTTTTTTTTTAAAATAACCGGATGTTCGGCATAGTTTGCACGCACCTCAAATAATTCTGAGGCCCTAAAGTTAATAACTATATAAATTTCCATTAGACCAACGATTTGAAATATTTGGCCATCATGGGATTCCAACTTGCGACCTCTTAATTGCAAGCAATTTATTTGCTTTCTCATACCAACTTGGTCAATCCCGTTTGGGGGTAAAGACGTAAAGTGACATCTAGTGTTTGGATTACAGGAAAGTGATGCGAGAGACCGGCCGGAGTGACAAGGAAATAACATATAGAGATTTTTTCTGTAGCTCCATTACTCAGGTAAAATCTCTCTCTCTCTCTCTCTCTCTCTCTCTCTCATGTAAACGAAGCTTGCAAGGAACAGAAAATAATAAAATGAGTTTGAATTTGTTGATTGGAAATGAATAATAGGAAGCCAACATCCTTCTCTAAACTTGTCTTAGTCTAAGAACATCCAATGCATCAAACACTTTGTTGATTCTGTATGGTACCAAATAATTTGCCAAATAATAGAGATCGATTAGAACTCTTAACAATTCTATTTATGAAAAGCAATTTTTTTGGCCACTATTATGATCGCCTTATATAAAGATTACGATCCCTAAAATCAAATATGAAAAGAAAGAAACCATAAAGAACTTACGACATATGCCAAATATGCTGAACTCTTAAAAATACAAAGACTGGTAAAAAAATTTCCAATTGTTTGACTGCATCTCTCTCTCTCTCTCTCTCTCTCAAAGAGAAAAGGTTTTAGGCAGCTTGTATTTTTTCTTTTGCAGGAGAGTGACGACCCGCAAGAGTCATCTGATCAGTTCAATTATTCTGAGCCATCTACAGTGAATGAAACTGGATTGTCCCTTGAGCTAACTCTAGCATAAGCAATGCACATTTTTTCTTCTTCAAAAAAGTAGGTAATTTAATTTAAAACTTGGCGAAATAGAGCAAGTTTCTTTATCCCTGGTCTGATAATTTAGTGAAAATATGAGAAGGATTTGCAAGACATTCAAGCACTCTAATTTGCTTGAGAGATTATTGGGTACCCAGTTTTGAAGCATCAATTGTCAATCAGTCAGTGGTTCCTGATTTTGGTTTTTTATTGGATTTTACCAAATGATATGGGGTACTTTTCATTTTG
This sequence comes from Vaccinium myrtillus, assembly GCA_016920895.1. Classification (NCBI taxonomy): domain Eukaryota; kingdom Viridiplantae; phylum Streptophyta; class Magnoliopsida; order Ericales; family Ericaceae; genus Vaccinium; species Vaccinium myrtillus. The sequence goes on along the minus strand of JADGMU010000017.1, from coordinate 22,605 downwards.
TTTGACGATTTAACTAGCTATATGGTAGGAAATTGGCTGGTCATCCTTCAAGCATAGTCCAAGGCTCAAATAGACTGAATTATTGTTACAGCTTATGAATTGTGTACCTATAGTCAACTAATTATTGGCCATGTTGTTGAAAGGGAAAACTTCACTTAAACCTCCCCACGTTTGAGTGATGTGCGTATATAACCCCTCATGTTTACTTTGTTGCATCCACACATTCTGTGCTTTGTGAAAAATTTCATCTGCACTCAATTTCGTCTATGTTAACGGAAGTGTACTTCACACGTCTCTTGAGTCTAATCAATGTATTAAAATTTTAATCCAAGCCATTCATACTGTATTAATCAACGAGTAAAGTATAATTCTAGAATATCATGTCAATCAGACATCAATAACTTGTTGATCAAGGAACATTATCTTGTTAAAATGAAAGGTAAGTTTAAGTTTGAAAATTTACTTCATAACAAATTCGATTCGACCGTGAGGATTTCATTTTCCGATTGAATTGAATTTTGGTATAATTTTAGTACTTGTCAAGCTCTAGAATATCAACGTTCAGATCTAATTTTGGTATAGGGGATGATTTGTAAGATTCAAGGAAAAAGAAAAGTCCAGAAAGAAGATGAGGACAGATTGGACTTTTCATCATTTCCGTAAGTGGATTTTGCATTATCTCCGTTAATTGGGTGCATCTGCACAAATTCACAAAGCATGGGTGGTTATGTACACAAACTAAACCCATGGGGGTGTATCCGCGCATGGCATAAACCAAAGTGGGAAAGTGAAGTTTGCCATTGTTGGAAGGAAATTAAATATATAGAGCACAGGTTTAGGTTCGGCCTCAATGGGAAAAAATGGAGCACCTACCAACGCATCTTCACAGACCAAGAACTACGAGATCACCCTTTCATTCTGGGGTGACGGAGGGATCGTACCATTCGAGCCGTTTTTTTCATGCTTTTCCCGGAGGTCTGGAGAAAGCTGCAATCAATAGGATTTCGCTAATCCTCCCTTCCCGAAAGGAAGAGCGTGAAATTCTTTTTCCTTTTCGCAGGGACCAGGAGATTGGATCTAGCCGTAAGAAGAATGCTTGGTATAAATAACTTACTTCTTGGTCTTCGACCCCCTCAGTCACTACGACCCCCTCTCAGTCACTACGAACGCCCTCGATTAGTGCAATGGGATGTTCACTCTCTTTCCCGTTACTTTCTGGAACAATCCAGTACCACAGTGCACACGTTTATGTGGGATTCATATACTTAGTCGTGGACCTCACGAGATTGTATAGTGTTAGAGTGTCCCAGAGCACCATATGGTCATGCTCCGGGAGCCTTGAATAATTACTTAATTAGACACGTAAATGGCTCGTTGCAAGGTCGGCCTGCATACAAGAACTAGGTAGACCATCAAAATGAGGTGGTGGAGTGTTGAATAGAGAAAAATGCATGATTCCGCTTAATAACCAACTAAATCACATATTTTGTGTGAATTGAGTGATTATTTGTACTTAATTAAGAACTACCCAAAAAGCACTTACCTTCAAAAAACTCCTCTATATAATCTCCCTTTCCCAACCCCATTCCTCACCAAACCATCAACTTCTTAATTACAACACACACACAAATGGCAACTAAGTTTCTTGTTGTGGTGCTCATCGGTGCACTTGCTTGCAGTTCCACCGCAAGAAGGATCGAAATGGAGAATCGTGGTGGAGCCAACATGGAGCCGACACACTGGCCTGAGTGGCACCACCACCACCACTTGCCACATTTCGGCGGCGGTGGTGGAGGGGTTGGCCATGTCCCTGGTGGTGGCTTGGGCAGTGGAGCTGCGGCTGGTGGCGGCGGTGGTGGTGGGGCCAAAAAAGCTGGTTCTGGCCGTAATGGTGGAAGTGGTGGTGATGGTGGAGCTGCTGGCAGGGTAGGCTTTGGAGCTGGACTACTGCATTGAGCAGAGTCATCAATTAATAATTTGTCTTAGTTTTCCACTAATGGTACTTGGCTACTACTACTAGTTTTTAGTAACTTTATTCCGGGAGCTTTTCAATAGTCCCTGTGCTGTCGAATGTACTGCTTTCAATTAGGAAGTTGAAAATAATATGCTTCTATTACGAGTTTCAACCAGGAAGTTGATAATAACAAACTTGTATATGCATGGGTCTTGCTAACCTCCGTCTATTAGGCGGAGGGTAATATGAACATAAATACAAATAGACGGAGGGTAATATGAACATAAATACAAATAAATTCGGGTTTTAATAGGTATCTCACGGATTATAATACATTGTCACGGATATTGCCAAACATTCTTGAAAAGTATATCATCTTAGAGCAATGTTAGAAACATGCCCACTGTTTTAAAATTGTGTTCTTTGGCTTTATTTTTTTCTCCTAATTATCTCAATATTCTTCAAAATTGTTTGGGCGTGATGATTAAACAAAGGGCTGCAAATGAACCGAGCCGCTTGTGAACGGCTCGGTGTTCAGCTCGTTTTGGGCTCGTTCGAGCTTGGTTTGTGAAGATTTTATTAAGCTTGAGCTCGAGCTAGCAAAAAAATTAGTAAACAAGTTTGAACATTAGTGTGCTCGGCTTGGCTCAGTTCGAGCTCAAACTGAAAAAATTAATAAATAAGCCTAAAAAATATCATGATAGGCTTGATATATAAGGTCATTTTATTTTAACAGGAGAAAATTAAACTGCTTCTTATTAACTCGAAAATAATATATAGTTGATGTACAATACTAAAAACTAGAGTTATATTTAATTGTATCGCTACTTCGAAATAGAGCCTTTTGTTGTAGGTTAAACATATATTTAAGACACATTTATATCCACAATTAAAACTTTCTTTATTATGCAAGTGGGAATGTATGTTTGTCGTTGGCTCGTAAACAAGCTCGGGCTTAAGTCAAGCTTTGACTAGCTCGGTTCGTGCTCAACTCGTTAACTATTTACAATGTTCCAGCTCGAGCTCAAGCTCTGTAAAATTTTACTAAACAAGCAAAGAAAAATTATTACCAGTATTCTCCGAACCAATATACATCTGGTAACAAATACAGTAGTAGAAAAGAAAAAACAACTGACATGTATACAGACGTTTTTTTGTTTTTTATAACTGGATGTCTGGGCCAATTGCGCGTATCTCCTTCGTGAACGGCTCGTTGTTCAGCTCGTTTTGGGCTCGTTCGAGCTCGGTTTGTGAAGATTTTATTAAACTCAGCTCGAGCTCGCAAAAAAATTAGTAAACAAGCTTGAATATTAGTATGTGCGATTCTGCTCGGCTCTCGCTCACGAAAGATTAACAAATAAGCCTAAAAAATATCATGATAGACTCGATATATAAGGTCATTTTATTTTAATAGGAGAAAATTACACTACTTCTTATTAACTCGAAGATAATAGTTGATGTACAAAACTAAAAACTATAGTTAATTGTATCATTATTTTGAAATAGAGCCTTTTTCTTGTAGGTTAAACATATATTTAAGACACATTTACATCCACAATTAAAACTTTCTCTATCATGCAAGTAGGAATGTATGTCTATCGTTGGCTCGTGAATCTCGAGTCAAGCTTCGACTGGCTCGGCTCATGCTCAGCTCGTTAACTATTTACTATGTTCCAGCTCGAGCTCAAGCTCTGAAAATTTTACTAAACAAGCGCCCTATGCATAATTATGAACACTGGTGGCTATTTATAGAGCATAGAAAAATTATTACTCCCTCCGTCCCTTTTTAAATTATACCTTTGAGAAACGCATATTTTTGTAGCCGTTAAAAAATGCATTTCTGTAACATATTTTTAAATTTTTTGGCACCAAATTAAAGTACTCAATGAGCACTTTAATTTGGTACAAAAAATTTAAAACATATATAAATAAATATATTTTTTAGAGGTTTGAAATTGCACGTATTCCGATAGGAATCACTTAAAAATGGACGGAGGGAGTACCAGTTTTCTCCGAACCAATATATATCTGGTAAGAAATACGTAGTAGAAAAGAGTTTAAATTGATGGTGACAACTGACATGTATACAAAGTTCTTTTGTTTTTTTATAACCGGAGGTCTGGATCAACTTGAGCGCATCTCAACTAATTCCGGGACTCTCGAGGACATGACCAGGCATAACCCCCAGTGGCCTCAAGAGTTTGTTGGTAAAAGCAATCGAACATAAGATCTTAAGTGGGAACAAACTCCTAACTCCCAAGATAAAACTGACGTTGGGAGAAGGGGTTCAAATTTTGTTAAAAATCTTTAGGTAATGAGGCAATAATAATGTGAAAACATTGACAAATTAATTAAATTATTATAAGTTCAGTGTGCGGTCACACTACTACAATAATGGTTAAAGATGACACACCAAAAATTGAAACAATGACAGTTTTTGTAAAACTGTCATCGAAAATATGAGAGTAGAGTTTTGATGTCAGTCTATCCTAAAAACTGTCATCTTTGCGATATAAGATGACAGTTTATAATAAAAGTGACATTATTATCTATTTCTTTAATGTCAGTTTTTGCTGAGAACTGACATTAAAACAAGGCGCTTCCAGAAGCCCATATGGATAACCTTTGAATGTCAGTTTTCCTTAAAAGTGACATTGAAACTAAGCCCTTTTAATGTCAGTTTTAATTAGAACCGACATTGAAATTGATCATAAAAGATGACTGTCAAAAAGTGTCATTAAACGTATAAGATTATATTAAATCTAAAACTGACATAAAAAGTACTCAGCTTAAAATTTTTCGAAAATATAGTATAAATATTTTTGTTGGTCTTTTGTCAACAACAAGCGTGCTAGCTCAGTTGGTAACATGAGCGCGCGCGAGGAAGTCAAGGTCTTGAGTTCGAGTCCTGGGGCAAGCAAATATTACCTAATTACACAAGTGCTACGTAGGTGCCACACAAGCGCCACGAGGGTGCCATGTGAACTCCACTGGGCGGTCATGTGAGGGCGGCCACACGAGAGCCACGTGTTCGAACTAGAATTGGAAATTTTTTTTTTTCGAATGGAGGATAGATAAGATGACAGTTTAAAACAGTCATCGTTGATTGTAAAGATGGCAGGTTTACACTGTCATCTTATTGCAAAGATGACAGGTTTAAACCGTCATCTTATATGTTTCAATGACGTTTTTTTACTGTCATAACAAATCTAGACTTTTAATGTCACCTCCAGAGATGACAGTTTTAAAACTGTCATCTTTTGTGATTCATGACACCTTTTAACTAGGGGTGTACATGGTCCGGATTGGTCCGGTTCCTCAAGAATCCAGTGGCCAAACCATTTCTAACGGTTCCGGAAAAATGGAACCAAAACCTAACCATTACATGTACAAAACCTACCCATAACCAAACCGCTATACTGGTCCGGTTTCGGTTCGGTTTCGGTTCTACCCTATTATCAACCAAACATTTCCATAAATTTTGAAATTGGCAAAGATAGTCACAAAATTAATCATAAAACTAGGCTGCAACTTCATTAGCATTTCAAGTCTTGAACCAAAATTAGTACTACAAAATAGTTCAAAGACTACCACCATTAAAATGGCTTCGCAAAGTGATTACATAAACCCAGCCGATAAAAAAAAACAAGTACCACCATAGAGGATTACATATACCCAGCCGATAAAAAAAACACAAGTAGCACCATAGAGGACAAAAAAAACAAGTAGCAGCCTCCAAAAACTTTCCACCAAGCCGATAAAGCAAAAAAAGAAAACTTCCTAGCAGCACCATCAAAACAGTTTCCAGCAGCAGCATCAAAAAGTCTCCCAGCACCAACTCAAAAGTCTTCCTCTTCCATGTTCAAACTAGTACATCAGGCTTACTCGGGGATCCCATTGAGAGCAATTTTTTGCAAAGCTTCAAATAAGAATTGAATTCAAGTATGTTAGAATAAAAACAGAATACTACATATACATTGCATTTATAAAAGCAGAACTGCATATGAATAGAATTGAATTTCAAAAAATGTTACCAAGTTCAAGCTCTTCTATTTCAGACATGCTTTCTTCAACTTCAAAGGGGAGTGGAGTAGCGCGTAACCAATCCTGCATACAAATCAAACACTCCACAAGCTTCGGGGTAAGTGAACTTCGAAATTGGTCAATCACACGACCACCCGTACTAAAGGCAGCCTCGGAAGAAACAGTGGACACTGGAATGGCCAAAACATCACGAGCAAGCGACTGCCACATCATTGCGACTGCCACATCATTGCGACTGCCACATCATTGCAACAGTGGACACTCTTCTTTGAGAACTTTCTCTTCAAATAAGCGACTGCCACATCATTGGCACTTGCATTATCCACCGTTAGTGTACACAACCTCTCTACACCCCATTCAAGCAAACATGCTTCCAATGCCTTACCAATCGCCTCACCTTTATGACTTGAAATTACACAAAAGTTGAGTATTCTCTTGTGTAATTTCCAATCATTGTCAATGAAATGAGCAGTAAGGACCATGTAAGAAACATTTTGAAGGGATGTCCATGTATCAGTGGTAAGGCAAAGTCTTTGACTTGATTTCTTGAACAAATTTCTCAATTTCTTTTTCTCATTAGAATATAGTGCCACACACTCCCTAGCTGCTGTATTACGAGACACTTTTTTGAAGTTTGGTTGCATCACACTACAAAAGTAACGAAAACCTTCGCGTTCAACAAACTTAAAGGGCAACTCATCTTTAATTATCATCCTAGCCAATGCATCTCTACATGCATTTTGGTCAAATTTCCATAGACCAAGGGCACTTTCAGATTCTCCCTTTGTAGACCCATACGAAGCTAAAGTTTTTTGCCTTCTGACCTCCTTATTGTGGGGATTTTTGGTGCACTTTAACATGTGCTTTTTCAAACTACTGGTCCATTCTCACTCACCCATGCATAAGGCTTTTTGCAATGAATACAGACTGCCCCTTTAGCTTTCTTGCTCCCTTTCTCAGTTATTTTAGAGAAATGACTCCACACAACAGATTTAGGCTTTCTACCATATGCTTTAGTAACACATACCTCTGCCTCAACAGGAGACAGTGAAGCATTGGCTTCAGGTTCCACCATTGAAGCATCAACATCAATAGGTTCTTTCACAATGGCGTTCGCAGGAATGTTTGTTTCCTCGATCGCAGACATCTGAAAGAAAAAATAACATAAGAAATAAGATTATTAATAAGAAGAGTAATCAGTTTAGCAAATAAAATTTTTAGACCAAGTTACAAAAGCCCAAATACTTACAGTTGTAGGATTTTAAAAGTTGAAATCTGATTGAGGAAACTTAAAGATGGGATAAAGAAAACAGAAGCCTGCAAAAAGGAAACCAAACGTGTAATAAGAAATCAAACTTACAATGTCAAGAGAGCCAAAAAATTAGAAACATTTAACCTAATTCAAACTACTTTAATTTGATAAACAAAGCCCCAAATCAGGACCTTCAAAACCCTAAAATCCAAAATCAACACAATCAATACTCACCAAGTAATAGTTGAAGTCGAGAAGCTATTGAGAGATGGAGCAGATTAGTGGAGGTAAAAATACAGAAAGATCGACTAAGAGAGAGAAGGGACCAGTCATGAGAACAGAAATTAATATTCAGTTGTGTTATATAGGATTGAATCAACTGATAATCCTGGGGAGAGAGAGATGGTGGATGGATTTGGTGGGAAGTTGAACCTGGAGTAAATTCATTCTCCATGGGAAGTGGAAACGGTGGAGAAACTGGTTCGGTGGAGGCTGGAGAGTCTGGAGACTGTTGGAGTTCCAAATGAAAAAAATTTACGTACCAACAGTAAACATTAATGAAGTTGTATGTGTATATATACATATTATATATATATATATAATAAATCGGTTCCGGTTTGGTTCGAACCGCGGTTTTTTTAAAAGAACCAGTAACCAAACCAAATTTAACGGTTTTTTATTTTTTAGGACCAGAACCTGCCCATAGAACCAGAGAACCAATCCAAAAGGCACGGTTCGGTTCGGTTTGGTTCGGTTTACCGGTTTTCGGATTTTTCTGGACACCCCTACTTTTAACTGTCATGGTTTAAGATTTTTGTAGTAGTGTCACCTCCAGCCGGCCCACTTGTTCGATCATTCTCATACTTGAGGTTTTGAAACACCAAACCTATATCCCATGCCCAACATTAAATATGAATATGAAGTCTCATTAGCATCTACTCCTACCTACATCTATCACTTTTTAGAGCATCCCCAACAGCCTCCCTAAATTTTTCTCTAAAAAATGCAGTGAACAGTGCACATTTTTCATTTTACAAATCTACGTCTCCAACAATTCCTCTCTATTACCCTCCCTAATTTTAATAAAATAATTGATTATTGAGAGGGAGAGAGGGAGAAAGAAAAAACAAATGAAAAAGTAAGAGAGGAGAGAGAGAGAGAGAGAGAGAGAGAGAGAGAGAGAGAATAAAAACTCTGCAGGGGAGAGAGAATGAATAAAAAACTGTTAGGGTAGTGAATAGTGCCTCCCCATATGAGGGGATTTTAGGGAGGTACTGTAGCAATTTGTATTTTAGGGAGGGGTTTAGGGTGTTATTTAGGAGGGAGAGAGAGAGAGAGAGAGAGAGAGAGAGAGAGAGAGAAGTGTAAGGGTGTTAAATTAACCCTAACACGAGAGAGCTTTATTTATATTGTCACGAGACATGCTACTTAACATAACTAAGCAATGTGGGACAAATAAACATAAACTATTCTAACACTCCCCCTCAAGCTGGAGAGTAAATATCAATGAGTCCCAGCTTGTCGCAAAGCAACTCCAATCGTTGTTTAAACAAAGGTTTGGTGAAGAAGTCAGCCGACTGAGCTCCTGTAGAAACGAATGGAGTAGATAACACGCCACTATCTATCTTCTCACGAACAATGTGGCAATCAACTTCTATATGTTTCGTTCTCTCATGGAATACTGGATTCGAAGCAATATGTATTGCTGCTTGATTATCATATTACATAGGAATAGGTAACTCCACATCAAAACCTAACTCCTTGATTAAAGCTCTCAACCACACAATCTCACAAAATGTGTGTGCCATGGCTCGATACTCCGCTTCTGCACTGGACCTTGAGACCACTGTTTGTTTCTTACTTTTCCATGTGATCAAATTGCCTCCAACAAAAGTACAGTACCCTGTAGTGGACCGTCTATCAGATGGTGATCCTGCCCAATCAGCGTCGGTAAAGGCTTCAATACGCAAATGTCCATTAGACCGATAAAACAGACCACGTCCAGGATGAGCCTTAAGATATTTTACAATACGAAGACAAGCTTCCCAGTGTGGAAGTCGGGGAGCTGTCATAAATTGACTCACCACACTGACAGCAAAAGAGATATCAGGATGTGTATTGGTAAGGTAATTCAATTTACCAACTAAGCGACGATACCGGTCTGGACGATACCGGTCTGGAAACACAGACTCAGATGCAAACCGATCATTTGTACTAACAGGCTCAGATTAAAACGAGAGTGACTCATTAAATGTGACATCAACACATACAAAATGACGACGTAAAGATGGAGAATAACACTTATACCCTTTCTGAATCCGAGAGTAACCAAGAAAAATACACCTAATGGAGCGAGGGTCAAGTTTGCTCCGGTCAGAATCCAGAGCATGAACATAACATGTGCACCCAAAAACCCAAAGGGGTAATGAGTGAAGGGGACGACCAGGAAACAATACCTTATGGGGTATTTGACCTCTAAGAACAATAGAGGGCATACGATTAATCAAATAGCAAGCAGTAAGAACTGCGTCACTCCAATAAGACTTAGGAACTTGCATTTGAAATAACATTGCACGCATAACTTCTGATAAATGTCGAATCTTGCGTTCGGCAACCCCATTTTGTTGTGGAGTCCGAGCACAAGAGGACTGGTGGATAATACAGTGATCATCAAAGAATTGAGAAAGACTATTTTTAAAATATTCACGGGCATTATCAGAACAAAATATGCGAATGCAAGTATCAAACTGAGTTTTAATTTCCATATAAAATGACTTAAAAATAGAAGATAACTCGGACCTTGCTTTCATGAGATAAAGGTAGGTAACACGTGAGAAATCATCGACAAAAATAACATAATATTGAAAGCCAAAAATATTAGGAACATGCATTGGACCCCAAATATCAGAATGAACTAACTCAAAAAGACGCGATGCACGACTCTCAACCCTAGGAGAAAAAGATACTCTATGATGTTTGCTAAACTCATAGACTTCACATGACAAAACATCCACATGGCTACATGAAGGCACTAGCCTTTTAAGGTTCTCAAGTGATGGATGACCAAGACGACAATGATGTTGATATGGTGACACTGATGACTGAAGAGCAACCAAGCTAGGGCAGAAATCATCGGTGAAGTAATACAGGCCACCACGCTCAACACCGCCACCAATCTTCCTCCCCATCTTGAGATCCTGAAACACACAACCATGAGGGAAGAATGTGACTGAGCAATCAAAGACTTGGTAAGTTTACTAACAGACATAAGATTTAATGGAAAACGAGGAACTTGCAGTACGGAGTCCAAAGTAAGAGAGGAAGTAACATGAACAAAACCCAAACCAGTAACATTGGTAGTAGAACCATCAGCTAAGGTAACACGAGATGGTTTACTGAGAGACTGATGACCGGAAAGAATAGAAGGAGTACCAGTCATATGATCAGATGCACCAGAATCAATAACCCAATGATTAGAAGAAGGAGAAGACGCAATGCAAGCAACGGATGAACCTGTCTGAGATAACGTAGCAATGGAGGAACTTGTCTGAAGTGACAGTAGGCGTTGGTACTGTTGATACTCTCCTGAGATAGTCACTCTACTGTTGGCAGAAGAATGAGTAAACTGTCTAGCATCCTCAGAAATAGCAACCGGTTGAGCCTGGGGAAAACCATGAAGATCATAACAATACTCAACTATATGATTTGTACCCCCACAATGGGTACACTGTCGGGTACCATAACCAAAACCACCACCACGACGGAAATTAGAACCACGACCACCAAAACCAGGGTCAAAACTACCAGAAACAACTGAAGTAGACTTCATCATAAACAATCCCAAACACCAACTCGGAATCTACTAGCAACCAAACAACCAACGAACTTCGCTACTATCCACCGTATGAAATCAACATCTACCAACAAATAAAAAATTGACCAATAAATCAACCAACCGCTACCTCTAGCAGAAGAAACCAACCACAACTACAAATAACTAATCAACTGAGCGCCGAGAGCCAAATAACAGAGAGAAAAGCCACCAACAAACTTCTCCGCAAAAAACCAGAACTAGAACCAGAAGCAAACTTCTCCTCAGACATGTTGCCAAATAACAGAGAGAAAAGTAATCACCAACAAACCAACTCACTAATCAACCCACTACTTCAATACCAGTAACGAACACCCACCAACCGATCAACTTCGTCTACCAACTAACTGAAAACCAACATAGTCAAACCACCACGAGAATAACTACTGACAGAAACAATACCAGTACACAAATAATCACCTCCAACTGCCAACAAAAAACACATATCAGTAGTGCTGTAGGTGTATACCAAGTGACCAAGGAACCTTTAGTACATGTTGCAAACTAAGCAAACTTCAAAGATCTCGTAGAAACAATACACCTTCAGTGCATATCAGTAATCACCTTAAGATGAACAGTGATCGATGAACAGTGAACAGTAATCGATGAACAGTGCGACGATGAACAGTGCAACGATGAACAATACCTATGAACAAAGGCGACGAACAAAGGAATGGTGAACAATGCGATGGACAGTGGACAGTGAACAGTGGCACGATGAACATTAGTCGTGATGAACAGTGCGATGAACATTAGTCGTGATGAACAGTGATTGAAGTCTGGGTTTGTGGATTGGTCGATTGTGGTCTTAATTTGTATTTTCAGAGGTCAATTTTGGATTTTCAGAGGTCAATTTTGGGATTGGAGAGGGGTTTCAAACAGGGGTTTTTATTTGAGTTTCGATTTAGGGTTTACAAGATAGTAGGGATGGGTGGCTATGGTAGATTTAGGGTTTCTTGGATGGCAGCAATCTGGTGGTTAAGGTGGATCAATGTTTGGCTTTGATACCATGTTATTTAGGGGGGAGAGAGAGAGAGAGAGAGAGAGAGAGAGAGAGAGAGAGAGAGAGAGAGAGAGAGAGAGAGAGAGAGAGAGAGAGAGAGAGGTGTAAGAATGTTAAATTAACCCTAACACGAGAGAGCTTTATTTATATTGTCACGAGACATGCTACTTAACATAACTAAGCAATGTGGGACAAATAAACATAAACTATTCTAACATAGGGAGTCTCTTGGAGCTTAATTTTGGATTTTGGCTCCCTAAAATAGAGATATGAGGGGTTTGAGGAGCCTTGTTGCACTTGCCCTAATACTCATATAAAAGAGTCTAAATTATTTTCACTGCCCATGCAAACTAAATTTTCCTCCAAATCGATTGCATTGCGCCACATGTCCATGTTTTACTATTTGGGACCACTGGACACATGTCGCAATGCAATCGATTTGGAGGAAACTTTTATTTTTACCGGCGGTGGAAATAACTTAATCTCCATATAAAAATAACACCAAATTATGCATTGTGACTATTACTTGAGGCGGCGCGGCTGTAAACAAAAAATGCAAAAACAATTTTCATATTAAAAAATTGAGTCTGAAAGCTAAGAAATACGTTTGGGCAAATTGTAGGGCATGGTCCTGATACGATGTTCAGGCCCGTCCAAAAGTTTGGGCCGAAATTAGAAGCTTCGTTTGGGGGTTTTATTACGGGCCGGTACAAAAAATAAATATTTATTACCGTTAAGGCCAGTCATTCCTTTTTAATTACCATTAAGGTCAATCACTCTTTTTTGGGGTTTAGGCACTTAGGGTGCACTTTCTTATTGTAGAGTTTTTAGTGGTTTAGTCACTTTCATAGGATACCCTAGGATTTTTGGCACTTTCATAGGGTATCCTATGGTTTAGGTTTAGGCACTTTCATAGGGTACTTTAGAGTTTAGGTTTAGGGTGAACTTTCCTATTATAGAGTTTTTAGTAGTTTAGACACTTTCATAGAGTACACTAGGATTTTAGGCACTTTCATAGGGTACCATAGGGTTTAGGTTTAGACACTTTTATAGAAAAGAGGAGAGGAGAGAGTTTGGGAAAATATCGGGCATAAGTTTAATTGGGTAAAGTGGACCGCAATTAGGAGTTATGGTGGAGTGCGTGGAGCTTTTGGTGGACTGCGTGGAGCTTCAGCTCCCAAATGTAGAGCGGCCAGGAATTGCCTCTTGTTTGGGCCACACTATTGTGGCACATGTTGGTTCATCATGGATAATGATCGCTCCAATTTTATTGAATGTCCCTGAAAGAACATGGATAATGATCGCTGGAGTTATGAAATATATTTCCTCCGGAGTTGAGTTGAGATGAATATGCATTGATCGAACTTTATTTTGAAAAATTGAAAATCAATAAGTTATTCATGTTTTGGTTGTTTATTATTTCAGTCGATCTCAAGCTTTGTACTCAATTATCTAATCTATTATGAGAAGTAAAAACTATTCAAGCTTATATTTTCATCAGAGTGATCAATCTCGCACATAATTTAGTACAAATAATTGTTCCAAAATATTTTTTTATGGACCATAATTATGTTAAAACCACAGATTAAGTGGACTTCACGCGGTTATTTTTTTCTTTTTTCCATTTAATGCTGAAACGTTGGATCTTGAATTTCCCAAATTAAAAATACATTTTTGTAAAGATACGTACCTATTTCTGTGTGGGGTATTTTCCAAAGGCTACAGAAGACGAACAGATTAGCTCGTCCGGATCTACCACGTGACATGCACGAGGGAAGTTAACACGGAGTGGTGCTTCGACGAACACCACACCCATAGTCCAGCAATAAGCCAAATCAGCCTGCTCGTCGGATGACGCGGATAGAACGGCCCAATACGGGATAAACCCTAGCAAAATACTTTTCTTGCGAAGACAAGGAAAGGAGAGAATATTCAGAGATATTCCCCGAATCAGATAAGCTTGCGAAGATAGGCACAATCTTACTCAGAGATGGAAGGCCGGTCAACTTACTAAACAAAGAGCGAACTCCCATGTAGGGTAAAGCTCCAAACGAGCAGTACGGGGCCATCTTGGCAAGAATCCTTATTGAATAAGGATACAGAATCATGCAGGCTACGCTGCTCAATAAGGAAGAATCCTAAGCTTGGAAGGATTCCATACAGAGAAGAATTCCACAAGGAATGCAAATACAAACTAATCACCTATATAAGGAGATGACTCCTAAATGCTAGAGGTATGCTGAAACCCACTCTCATACATACACATTCATTTTGGTCATCCTCCAGTTAGTCTATACTAACTTAGCCATCGGAGGGCCCTTGCCGCCAAGAGGCAGGGGTGCTCTGACGGTTTGCTCGTGCTGCAGGATCGGAATCGCTCCATCAGAAGAGGATTTGATCTCATAAGAGCAAGGAAATAACTTCGTGAGTTTTTCCCCTCTTACAATTGGCGCCGTCTGTGGGAAAGCAAGATCAAAAACCCGCACCGAGATCATCCATGGACGATAGAGATCTACGCACGCCGCAAAAGAGTGGGGCCGGGAGGGATCCTTCTCTAGAACCACCCGGCGCCCCAAAAAAGCCTCCCCCTGCGATGGTAGCGAGCCAGGTGGAACGTGTGGATCGTTCCCAGCTTGACAGGTCCCATGAAAGAGATTCGAACGTCCCATCATGGAGGGATCAACGGAGGAATTCCCCGCCACGCCACACCTCAAAAAAGACAAACTCCAGGGTGAGGCGAGATAGGGAATATGCAGAAAGCTTCGTGCAGAGGGAGCAAGAAGTCTCAGACCTGGCGCGACAGATCACTCAGGAAGAGGCTGCAATAAAAAACCTAAAGGACCGCTTGCGACAGGTAGAGCGAAACCTAAAATCGGGATCCCGAGACAAAAGTAAGGACATGAGACGGTTTGGAAGGGAGCCCTCACCAAAAAAGGCCGATTCCAAGGCCATGAAGGGCCCCCAGCGGAAGAGAAGGGCCACGAGCGAGTCCCCGGATAGCAGGGGCAGAAGAAGGCATGGAAGGGATCGGTATGAGAGGTCCGATTCGAACGAGCACCACGACGGGCGCGAGATGGCCCGAGAAGCTGCTAGAAAAACCCTCAACCACGTGGCTGCTTCCCCACTTGCCAAGTGGATCCAACGGGCGGATCCACCCCCATGATTAAGCACAATCCGTTCGTGCTGTATGAAACCACGGATGACCTGGTGACTCACATCCAGCACTACCAGCAGGCGATGTTTATGCATGTAAGGGATGACGCCCTGATGTGTAAGATGTTCCCATCAAGCTTGGGTAAGGTGGCGGTGAGCTGGTATCATCAAAAGTTGACACCAAATTCGATCAACAGTTGGATGCAGCTTTCTGAGGAGTTCACGGCCCGATTCTTGACGAGCCGTGCGGCACCAAAAACTTTTGATATCCTAACTGCTATGGGGCAAAAGGAAACAGAAAGCTTGAGGGAATATTCTAAAAGGTACTGGGAAACCTTTAATGAGATTGAGGACTGTAGTGAGGAGTACGCTATAGCAACCTTCAAGACGAGCTTGCCTGTTAACTCAGACCGGAGGAAGTCCTTGACAATGAACCCAGTCAGAACGGTGGCAAAGCTCATGCAACGTATCGAGCAACATGTGCTCGTCGAAGACTACCGGATGAGAGAAAGAAAGAAAGAAAATGCAGGACGACTTGCTACTCCAGAGAAATGGTTGGCGGAGCAAAAAAGTTATAGGAAGGAGTACCCAACCAGCAGGAAGGACAGTTCGTCCAGCCGAAGGGATAGGGCTGCTGTGGAGACCCGTTCTTTCCACAATGTTTACACGGTTTTTAATGTGCCAATTTACAAGATGTTGTACAAACTCCGGGACAAGCCATGGTTCCGCGACCCACCAAAAATGACTGGAAGCCCAGAAAGGCGGAGAGCAACAAACAAGAAATGCAGCTGTCATCGCGACTGGGGGAACATGACAAAAGATTGCTTCGAGTATAAAAAGTTCCTGGACGAAAAGACAGCTGAGGGCCTCCTCGATGAGTATGTTGCGGAAAGAAGAAAAGATCAAGCAACCCCAGTCGAGGAAGTGGACTGTCTGGCAAAACCCAAGGGTCTGATCCAAATGATTCAGGGCCATGCAACCCCATATACTGAAAGCGAGATCAGATATGTACAGAGGCAGAACGAACATGTGAGGCATGTGTACAAGCTAGGTGTGAAGAGGCCTAGGGCAGGAGAGATCATGGCACGGCCAATCACGTTCACGGACAAGGATCTGGACGGAGTAACGCTGCCGCACAATGACGCTTTGGTCGTTACCTTACGTTTGGGGAATACGACGTTGAGAAAATATTGGTGGACCAGGGGAGCTGCACAGAGATTTTGTACTTTGACACCTTCAAGAAGATGGAATTACCCAAGACGAACTTGGAAAGAAGTCATACTCCCTTAATTGGGTTCGGGTCACAACCGGTTTGGCCCATGGGAAAGGTGACTTTACCTGTACGAGTAGGGTCTGTTGTGTTGAAAATCGAATTCCTGGTCTTTGACGTCCCATCCTCCTACAACGCCATCATCGGCAGGACTTGGTTGCATAGAATGAAGGCAATTTCATCAACTTACCATCAGATGATAAAATTCCCGGGGGCAGAGAGCATTGAGCACATCAAAGGGAACCAGAAAACGGCAAACCAGTGTTTGGTCTCGACAATCAATAGAGCCCCCAAGGCACATCTCATTCAGTCCGTTGGGGTATCCGACCAATCTACATTAGAAGACGTTGGAGGGAATCCAACTCAGAGAACTGTGGAAGGACTGAAGAAGGTCCAAATTGACGACCAGGATCCGGAAAGATACTTTCTGATAGGAGAGAGACTTGACAAACATGAGGAAGAAGAGCTCGTACAATTCCTCAATAAACACGTTGATGTGTTTGCCTGGACGCCCTAGGAGATGCCAGGCATTGATCCCAATATAATCTGTCATCATTTAAATGTGGACCCCCAGCACAAGCCAGTAGTCCAAAAGACAAGGAGGTCCGCCCCTCAGCATGCTGAAGCGGTCAATGAAGAGGTCGATCGTCTCCTGGAAGCCAAAGCAATCAGAGAAGTGAATTACCCTGAGTGGCTGTCAAATACAGTTGTCGTCAAAAAGAAGAATGGGAAATGGAGAGTATGCGTGGATTTCACCAGTTTAAACAAAGCCTGTCCCAAAGACAGTTTCCCTTTGCCCAGAATTAATCAGCTCGTCGATGCAACTGCCGGATACGAACGAATGAGTTTCCTGGATGCCTACAGGGGATACCACCAGATAGCAATGCATGGACCAGACGAGGAAAAGACATCCTTTATCACTCCACGAGGGTTATACTGTTACAGGGTCATGCCATGTAGGTCTACATAGACGACATGGTGCTGAAAAGCATGGAGAAAGATAATCACATAGCTGATTTAAAGGTAACTTTTGACATCTTGAGACAATTTCAATTAAAGTTGAATGCTTCAAAATGTGCATTTGGAGTAAGTTCAGGAAAGTTCTTGGGCCACTTGGTCACGGAACGTGGCATTGAGGCCAATCCAGATCAAATCACAGCCCTCCAGAGACTTGAAATCCCAAAGACATCCAAGGAAGTGCAGAAATTGACAGGCATGACGGCGACACTAAATAGGTTCATCAGTCGCTCGTCGGACAAATGCAGGCCTTTCTTCCAGCTGTTGAGGAAAAGGAAAGGATACGAATGGGGACCGGAGCAAGAGGAAGCTTTTAAAGACCTCAAGAAGTATCTCGGAACACCCCCGCTACTATCAAAACCAGAGAAAGGAGAACGGCTGACCCTCTACCTAGCTGTCTCAAAGCATGCAATCAGTGCAGCCCTCCTCCGTCAGGAGGGCGCAGAGCAAAAACCAATCTACTTCGTAAGCGAAACTCTCTTGGACGCACACACCAGATACCTCCCCCTAGAGAAGCTCGTCAAAGCTTTAATCATGGCTTCACGGAAATTGCCACATTATTTCCTGGAACACCCCATCACTGTGTACACTGAATTTCCTCTGAAAGCGCTGCTTCGAAAAGTAGACTTCTCGGGGAGAATCTCCACCTGGTCGGTAGAGCTCAGCCAATACGACATTGATTGCCAACCAAGAACGGCCATCAAGGGCCTAGTGTTGGCAGATTTCATAGCTGAGTTTACCTCGGCCGAGGTTGAGCCTCCTGTGGATCGCGAACACGAACCGAGTCCTCAAGACGACGAACTAAACAAAGAAGGCTGGCAATTGTTCGTTGACGGATCGGCATGCAACAAAGGCTCAGGGGCAGGAATAGTGCTGTTCACCCCAGAATGCCTGATGCTCGAACAATCCGTTCGTCTGGGCTTCAGCGCGACAAACAACGTGGCAGAATACGAGGCCTTCCTAATCGGGCTCAAAAGTGCGAGGACCCTTGGGGTCAAGAAGTTAAAAATCTTCTGTGACTCACAGCTTGTGGTAAATCAGCTTACTGGGGAGTACACCCTAAGGCACGAGAAGATGGCAGCCTATGCCAAGGCCGTGCGGGATGTAATGTCAGATTTCGAGGAGACAAAGATAGAGCAAATCACTTCGGGACAAAACGCTCATGCAGACTCATTAGTTTGCTTGGCCTCAGCACTACCTACGGAGCATAAACGCACTGTGACCGTTGAATACTTAGCTCAGCCGAGCATTGGGCAGGAAGGCGAAACCAACATGGATGCAAACCTGAGACCAAGCTTGATGGATCCGATCATCGCTTACTTGAAGGACGAAGTCTTACTAGAAGATAAAAAGGAGGCCTATAAGATCAAATTGAAGTCAGCTTGTTTTTGGCTCTCACCTCAGGGAAAGCTGTACAAGAAGTCATACCACGGTCCCTACCTGTTTTGCGTACATCCCACATTGGTGCAGAAGTTCTTACATGAAATACACGCCGGGACGTACGGCGGACATGCGGGGGGGAGATCAATAGCGCACAGGGCAATAACCCGGGGGTATTGGTGGCCCTACATGCAGGAAGACGCAAAGGTGTTCGTCAGAAGTTGCGAAAAGTGTCAATAGTTCAAGCCAATAATTCGGACACCGGCAGAGGACCTGCAACCCCTCACAAGCCCATGGCCGTTCGCTCAATGGGGGCTCGATATCATAGGGCCCCTGCCCATGGCAACGGGCAAAAGGAAGTTCTTGCTAATGGGGACAGATTATTTCACCAAATGGATTGAAGCAGAACTGCTTGCAAAGATCACTGAGAGTAATGTAGAGAAATTTGTCCTGCAAAACATCATAACGAGGTTCGGGGTGCCCTGTTGCGTGATTTCAGTCAATGGGGCGCAGTTCGGGCCAAAATTCGAAGCTTTCTGTGCACAGCATGGGATACGGAACTACTACTCAACACCAGCGTACCCTCAAAGTAACGGACAAGCAGAGGCCTCCAACAAAACAATCCTCAAAGGGATTTAACGAAGATTGGAGAAAAAGAAGGGAAGCTGGCCCGACGAGCTCCCAGTATTACTATGGGCATTCAGGACCACACCAAGATGTTCGACATGAGAGACTCCATATTCCTTGGCTTACGGCACAGAGGCCGTAATCCCCCTCGAAGTGGGGTTACCAACGAACATAACAGCTTTGGTAGAAGCTGGAGGGAACAACCAAGCTCTGGCAACAAGCCTGGACCTCACAGAAGAACGGCGGGAAAGAGCTTTGGTCACACTGGTAGCCTACCAGCAACAGCTTTGCAGAGAAGGGAAATTTTCTTTGGAAAATGTTTATTCATTTCCTTAACAAAACATAACCATAAGAAATTGAAAATGCTTATTCAATTTTCTTTTCTATCTGTTTTAAATGCTCAACAATCTTTTTGTGTAAAATACAAGATTTTTTTCAAGAATTAAAAAATCTCAAATCACTTCATCTAATTTTAAATAACTTAAACGATAATTTGGCACCAAAATTTGATTTTTTTAAATATTTGTGTTGTGGGTTGCATTAAAAGACAAATTTTAAAGTGCAATTATAAG
This sequence comes from Vaccinium myrtillus, assembly GCA_016920895.1. Classification (NCBI taxonomy): domain Eukaryota; kingdom Viridiplantae; phylum Streptophyta; class Magnoliopsida; order Ericales; family Ericaceae; genus Vaccinium; species Vaccinium myrtillus. Next base: position 2,462 of record JADGMU010000017.1, on the reverse strand, counting down.
AATGAGTGCCAAAATCATTCTCCTAACTTAAAACATATATGATATTGTTTTGAGATGCCTACAATAGGACAATAGGAAAATTGATGGACCAACATTGCAATTTAAAAAGAAATGAAGAAATTCCCTTACAATTGGATTTGGATTTTGGGTACAATGTTTAATCTTTTTTTTTTTTTTGGTAAGGTAATTCATTTAAGAAAAACAAAACCAAAGAGTATGGACCAATGGCATAGCCTTGAAAATCCTACACAACAAGGAGAACCAACAAACGCACCGGAGAACCTTACTTAGAGGATCTCTAAACCAACATCAACTACAAAGACAGAAAAACAACCAACACAACAGCAACAAAACATCATCAAGGTTTGAGCAGATGAGTTGTGATCCCCCACTCAGTCAAGACCTGTTGGTTAGCCAAACTATTAGGGAAATTCCTCCAAGAAGAGATGCACATACGGACCCCATTTACAACCTCAGCGTGCAAGAATTACAAAGACTTAGAAGAGCCTTTGAAAATCCTACCATTTCTTTCACACCACAAGTGATAGATTGTAGCTGCTAGACAAAGTTTAAAAAAGAAAACCCGTAAGGAAGTGCCCTTGCTATTTGAGACGGCCCAAACAACTTCTTCGTCAAGACCTTTAGGAGTTCGCACAACCCCACATCGCTCTAATAACTCTGTCCAGAGACCTTTAGAATAGTGACATTCAAAAAATAGGGGAAATATTTATTTTATTAAGCGCCTTTTTTTGTTTAATTACGAATGAAAAGGGCAAATCCCACTTTGTAGATTCTCCCACGTCTGATATTCTGCTAATTAACGTCCGTCTAACCGGGCAGTTGATTCAAAGGTTCTGGCTGTACTTAAGGGCGTATTTGTGATAGTTGTGGATACTAATTTTAGATCATGAATTTAAATTCTACCACAGATTCTATATTACAGATTTTGGTAGAAGCAGATAAAAACGAATACATAGCTATGAAATTATGATGAACTTGTAGTATAAAGTTGGTACCATATACGTAAACGTAGTGGGTGTTTACAAAAAGAGCAATACGAAAAGTGGGGTTTTACGAAAAAGAGCAATGTTACAAGCTAAAATAGTTTAGAAACTAATACACTATACACACGATAGCAACACATTCATGCATGTTGAAATACATGAGTCTGCCTATTCACTTAAAAATATTTGTCACATGCACATTTAGGACATTTGTTTGTACCTTTATTTAGTGTCTCTAAACTTTTCCTTACCTAAAATTATCTTTGTAGATTTTGACATTTTAGTTTTTCAAAATTCTAGATTTTAGATTATTAGTATATATGCTAATGATTTTGAAAAGCTAAAATAGGAATGAAATTATGAAGAAGTTTTAAGTTTTATAAAAGCTCATTTTCCAGCTTTTTCCAACAAACAGTACCATCTTTAACTGCAGCTTAATCATAATTTCAAAGTTATGGTAAAAATGTTTATCTGCTTCTAGGAAAATCTAAAATTTGTAAAATTTGAAAGTATAATATGAAATTTGTATCCACAAATATCGCAAACACGCCCTAAATGCGGTGGAGTTGTGGTTCAATTCCTTTATAGTAAATGTTGATACTCTTATTAATGCATTACATTGAGTAATTAATTTAAAACATGACAGAAAAAAAAAAATTGTTAGTATGCCCTTTTCAACGCACGTTGGATGAGACCTACAAATTTCGTCATATACCCCCCGGTCAATGTATAAAACTCAAGATCTTTTGTACCGGAAATTTATAATTGTACCAATTGATTTTGAGCCATAGGATTGTGCGTCTCTAAAACATAATTTTGTGCCTGAAAATCACTTTGCACACTAATTATTCGGTATATTTGGTGAATGCGCGGTGCAAATCGACCTGTGGAGCCCAGTGCACTGAATGATTATTCCCATTCACGCAAAGCAAAAATGTATCATGGGCGAGGAAAAAACTTCCATATTCACTTTCACAATCGTACCAAATACTACCAACATCTCACCAACAGGAGAGAGAGAGCCCCAAGGTTTTTTTTATTTTATTTTAAACCAGAAATCCATTACTCAGAAATGCCCTAAAGGGCTACAAAACCGAATCGGAGCCCATCGTTGGGACAAACCCACAATGGATAAAACCGGTTATCCATGTAATTTGGATGGTAAGCACCGATAAATGATGGATTTGCTCCTCACATAACTAATCATAATTCGATTAAGAGTCTGACTGAAAAAGAATAATTTTTTGTAAATTCCATAGTTTTTGCGTAAATGGGCCAGATTGAACTGACCAAAAAGAGAATTAGTGTAGATACGGGCAAGAAATTAGTTGAAGTGCACGTAGTAAAAGCAAGATACTGAAAAAAATACCGGTTGGATACCACATGGCAGAAAATCTCTACCGTCTAAAACCGAAATTGACTGCAGCGGGTAGCACTGAAAACATGGTGGAGATACTG
>JADGMU010000015.1:0-23714 GCA_016920895.1 Vaccinium myrtillus | reverse complement strand
ACAAGCTTCCATGAGTTGATCTTTGAATGAAACGAAAACAAACTTTAATTTGCCAGTAAACGGAATCCATGACTGTGTTCTGGTTTCCAGTACGACATACCTAGACGTATTAAAACACATCCTTTCAGGAGACCCACTAAACAGTATGGTGGTGGAGCAGTGGAGAGAGCTGGAGCAGCAGGTATGGTGGGGGTGGGGTGGGGTGGGGAAGGGTCGCGCCATTGAATGATGATGGCAGTGGAGGGTGAGTGTAGAGGAATTGGGTTTAGGGTTTGTCGTCGTGTAACACTTGGTTGAAGATGAGGATATTTTAAGAATCGATTAGCTCTGTTTGGAAGTTGAGGAAAGATGTGGAAAGGAAGGAAAATTAAAAAAAATTCCCCGGGAGGGGGAGCGAACAAAAGGGAAAAGGTTAAGGAAATTTCGAGATTCTCTGGGAAAAAAAGGCTCGCTGCCATGCCTTTGCTGTCGTTACAATGTGCAACTTTCAGAAAGGTGGATGCTAGCTGCTACTGCAAATGCTTGTGTTCTAAGAGTTTCAATCTTCTATCAAGTTATCTATTTTGGCCTTAATTTTTTTGGATCCATAATTCATTGTGGCTAATTGATTTTTCTCCCAACTTTTTTCTCCTGCTCTCTGGTGTGTGTGCAAAAGCAACTGAAATTCGAGTTTAAAAGTTTGAAAAGTTAGTTAAAGTAACCTTATTGTTACTATTTTCTTTTCATTTTTCTTTAGAAACCAAACAAGGGAAAATTTAATTCATTAACTTACTTTCAATTTTCTTTGGACAACCAAATAAAGGAAAATTCTCAACTCTCCTCTTAATTAAATAAATAAGGGCGATGCGGCTTGTCTTCAAAGGTGAATCAATGATTCCTCCCCGTATTTCAGGACTTCATCGAATACGAAGTGGCAAGCAAATAAAATGGGAAATTGATAGCAAGAACAAAATTAAAGATTATTAATCTTTAAGGATATCGACGCATAAAAGAAAATCGATGTTACGAGACAAACACCAATCTTCAAGAATGAAATCGATACATAGGATTTTAAATTACTCCTACTCCTTGTAATTGAAAGACAATAAACATAAATGACGATAAACATAAATGACATGAAAAGTAAAATACTACAACCCATTGGGTTATAGTAGAAGGCAAAAATTTAAGATAATCAAAGATAAATGTTTGGTTTGTTGGAGAGACTTTACAATGAAGTTTAAAGAGGTTATTTATAGTTAATGTAGAGGAAATAACTTCGTATAACTACTTTTCTTCCTTTTCAATCATTTGGTTTCATTGTCCAAATAACCTCTTTTCAACTTCTAAATGTGTCTTTATCACTTTCAAATGCCTACGTTTATGCCAAGTGTCTTGCACATGTAATTATAATACTAATACTAATACTAATAATTGTAGAATTCTTACAATTATTTACCTTTTCTGTCGATATCGACAGGCAACAATAAAAATGTGGTGTAAACAGTTGGGGAGAATTTTTTTTGAGGTCGAACAGAATCACTATTCTTAGTGATGACTTATGGGCCAATTCTTTCTACATTAAAGATTATATAGCTGACTTTAGGTGAGAAGGATGTACCTGTTTTTTAAATACAAAACCTTGATTAAAAAGTCCAGAAGGATGCAATCATGCAACAATATAAAGTATATTTAAAAGTTGACTTTTCACTACCTTTGACATTCCATATACAGCCCATGCTCCAATTATTGAGTTTAAAAATATTTCTTAATGTCAAGTGGTGTGTACGGGAAGAAACATGCGCGACTAGAAAATTGATTGAGATTTAATAATTATATGAATCTATTTCACACAAAGGCTTTATTCCACGAACAATGCTAGCCGTACCGACCAAACAGTACAGACGGCGTACCGACCACGAGCCTATGTTAGACACAGTCTCCATAAAACAAACTCGCCGCCTACAATAGGTGTTGTAGGATACGTCGGAGTCTATCTCCCAAGATAAAATGGCTAGACCACGAGCCTCCGGAACACCTCTGTCACCTATCTTGGCGAATTGAATGTAAATTTCTCTCTCTCTCTCTCTCAAGAACCGAATATCAGAATGTCTACGTGGAACACAATTTCTGGTGTAGGAAGCAATTCGGAATTGCAAACATATATGTAAGAAGATGACCCTTGAGCGGCCAAGGTCCAATCTATATCGAAACCAACGAAATGAATTCTTCCTTCAACTCACATTATGGGGGTGAACAGGGGTCTTCAATAGCCGCATATAGTAAATTCGTCCATGTCCTAATTTGATGAATACACAGGAGTTTATTCGTTTGTCTCGGAGACCCTCCGAATTTCCCGACTTCATTCACAAAATTCCAACATTGGTAACTTTTGATCAGACCCAAAACAAAAGACAGCAATGCAACATGATAGTTTCCATACGGAGACGAATCATGCAGACAAGTGTGAAAGTTATAAAGGGCCAAAGTAAGACTTAGATGTACTTGGTGTTAAGAAATATTGACTCACATTGCCTAGGAGTGGAATGACTGATCACTTAATATATGATGTGACCTCTCCACTCATTGCCAATTGGTTTTGAGATGGATATAAAGTCTCCACATGGTATCAGAGCGGGGTCTATTCCACTCCACATTTAAAAAAAAAAAATCGCAATTCCACACTCACGATGACAGACCAGCAAAAAAAGGCTGCACGATGATAAGACCCAAAAAGTGGCCACACGTGACAGACCTCAAATGCGGCTGCACGTGAGGGGGATGTTAAGAAATATTGTCCTGAGTGGAATGAGTGATCACTTAATATATGTTGAGACCTCTCCACTCATTACCAATTGCTGTGAGATGGATATAAAATCTCCACACTTAGGAGTTGCAAAAATATGTTTAAGTTCCTATACTTGCGGCTTCCTATAAGGCGGTGGAATTGGATTACCGGGATTAGATGAGGTGAGCGTAAGTTCGATCGTACGAACACCTGAGTTATTAAAAAGAAAGTTCCAACTACTTTCTGGTGGTTTTTATTAGCCGTTGACCTTAGAATTGCAACTGTGGAGTTCGATACAATGCTCATCCTAAAATTCTTTTTTAATCCCCATTTTCGATGCACTACAAGTTGGAATACTTTAGGATTAATGCTAGTGAATATTCATACGAATCTTATGTACATATATTAAGGAAAATGCTAACGTGTGTCTATTGGGCACATGTTAAGGTTAAAAAGTGTATTGAAATGTGTGAAAAGTGTATAGGAATATGTGAAAGTGTATTAAAAAATGTAAAAGGTGTATTGAAGACTTGAAGTGTGTGTTATTTTTGTTTGTTTGTGTGTTTATTGTGTGCCCATTGGGCACACGTTAGCAAGACCCATATTATAATTATATTTTGAGAAAAAATTATTGATAATCGGAGCCCCAAACAAATAATCGGAGCCCTTCAAAGGCTTGATCGGTTCATTCAGTTTTATCCTATGAAATCTGACAGGAATCAACGGAATGAACCGATCAAGCCCTTATCGATATTCAAATGAGTTGATTTTTTTAAGAAAATTTCTTAAAAACATGTTTTAAACAAGTTGAACGGCTCCGATCATTTGCGTGGGGCTCACAAAAAAAATTTGTGTCAAATGTTGTGTGAGGAGAACCACCTCCGTATGTATTTAGTTATAAGAGTTATAAACCTTCCAATTTTTTTTTGGGTACTTTAGAAATTTATATATCTTCCATTGTCCAACCCGATAACTCCTAGCCTATTGGAAGACAAAGCCTATAACTCTTACAGCTTATATACGACAAAGCTTATAAGTGTCTACAATTAACACTACCGACTTTTACTTGAAAAAGAAAGAAAGACAGAGCTTATAATTCTTCCCTACATATGCATTTAGACCTAAAATAAATACAGATATAGATATATACAGACATGGAGAGGAAGAGTCATCTTAAATGACAAATCCTATAACTCTAATATTGGAAGATCATACTTACGAATCTCGAGATATGTTTTTAAATTTTAATTGTATATCTGGATATGTAGAGATACATATGCATTGTTTACCCTTTTATCGTCATGGTTTTTGGATCTTTATACGACTTATATTATTTGGATACATGAATTTTTTCAATCCCACGTACACTTACAACTGGTTATTATCATTGAAAATCAAGGAATATGGCAATTTGACGGAGCATATAACTCTTGCTTGAAATGGTCATGTGTCCGAATCTCGAGAAATGTCAATGTTTTTAATTCATGCTCCACTTGTGACTTTAGGCCTAATAATGGAGTAGAACCTGCCACGCATTAGATGAGAAGAGCCCCACAATTGGGGGAAACGGAAACCAATGGTGCACTGCCTTGCAGGGCACCCTTTATTGCACATTCAGACCGTCAAAAAGTGTTTTGAACAGTTTTAATTTTATTTTTTTTGTTAAATCCGGACTATTAATAATCAAGACAGACAGTCTGGATGTGCCCTACAGGAACTCTGGGTCCCACAATGAGTATACCATAAAGTGTACATCAACAGATATCATGTGTGGGGACTGTTTAATGGTCTTATACTAATGATTGAAGTTGTTCAATATGGTGAAACATTTAATTTTATGAGGCACCGTAGAAAATCAACCCATTTGGATAGAGTTAGGACCTTAATTAATTCATACATTTTTTCTACCTGGGAGTTCAATGAGAAAATTGATAAAAACCTTCTTAATATCCGAATGAGCTGACTTTTTATGAGAACTTTAAAAAATATATTTTAAATAAATTGAATAGCTCTGAAATTTATATGAGACCCCAAAATGAGTCCAAAGTACACAAACTATTGTACATTTGAATGATGTATGCATACCCTTTTTTGAGATGATCAGAAACTATACGGAAATGCGAGAGAACTGATGGGGTGCATGGGTCGGGGACAGACTTGTGGGTCCTACATGATCAATTCGAACCGTTAGATCATCTTAAAATCATTTTCCGAGGGGCCCAAACGAGGAATCAACTCAATCCGACATCCCTAAGTGCTTGATTGAGTTCCGGGGGCTCTTGAAAAATGATTTTAAGATGATCCAATGGTTTGGATTGACCGTGTGAGACCCACAAATGAGTCCCCGACGCCAGTCGGTACACCATTGGTACCAGGTGGTCAGTACCAATAGCAGCTTTGGAAACTATTTGCTTGTTTGCTGAAGCTTTTGTAAATGTGTAATAGATAATTCTGAAAAATCATCATCATCCGTGAACAACAAAATTGATTTAAAAAAACCTATAAAATTTTAGCGCATGATTTCCTAGTATATGAGTGCTGACCTAACTAGGTTGAATTGATTAATTAAAAAACAAAGGATGTATATTTCTAGAGGTTGAATTCTTTAACTCTCTTACTCGATGTACCTATCGAATTATCAATTAAATATGTTATATATAAAAATAAAATAATAGACATTATTAAACTTATTTTCGCCATCGATTCAAAAGTAGAATTGTAAATAGGCACGAATTCCGATGCCCTACAACTTGAACTATGCCATTTCAATTTTATTTTGTAAATACGCACTCATATCATATGTAAATTAATATTTACGAAGTCTCGAATATTGTCAAGAAAAATATAAAAAATGATGAGAAAAATAAAAAAAATGAAAGCTATAGCCTAAAGGTGAGCTGTAAGCATCTGAAAAGAGTGGTTCGTGGATCTTGGAAAGATGAGAAACTCCAAACACTTTACCCGCCCCGGAAAATTAGTAACCCACAAACAAGCTTGCAATTCAACTTGAACTTGGGTAAGATCTTGTTTGGGTACATCTACGGTCCTTTTTTTTCCTGAGAAAAAAGAGTGTTCGGAGGGCGACCGGCAGTTAAAACCTCCCCGAGATGATTATAGAGACTCTAGACCCGCAACGAATTATATTATTCCCGTGGTAACCGGAAAGATGTGCGTGATTCCACATGTTCCTTAAGATTAGTTCGTTCCACGTTTGTCGCGTAGTACTAAAGATATGAGGTTGTATTACAAATGAGACTGTGGCTATTCATGTTGGGAGTTATATTAGTTAATCTTGGCTTTTGAGATTATTTTCATGTTCATCTAGTGGTAAAAAAAGATGCTCAACTCCTTATTTCATTATTTATCTCATGCACCCAATCAAACGTAGTATGCACATTTGTGTACACCATATGCACGCAGTTCATCTCAACTGTCTATCTCAAAAATTCAGGATTTTAAATTTACTATTCACGCAAATAGTTTAAACTCTTTGCGCGAATAGTTTATTTAAAATCCAGACCGTCGAAAAAGCTTTTGGACGGTTAAGAGATGCACCGTCCGTGCATTTGGCATTTGCAAGCGTGCGTACTCGTAGCTTTTTTTTTTTTTTTTGTAAGTTTTCATCACTACATCTAGGTAAGCTTCTTGAAAAGTGATGTTAAAAATAAGGCATCACCTACTTCAAATAAGCACATTGCTTGGATTTCAAAAATATAAAAGGGAAATCGACTTACTTAGAAGTTGGATTTCCTTATTATAGTTTTTCATCGCTACATCTTGTACTTCATGATTCGTTATGATATTAACATCCATCAAATAAACTATGAGTGCAAAAATTACAGTCACAATATTAGATCACATTTTTTCTTTAAAAAACGTACATACAATCTTTTCTAGAAACCATACTAGTCTTTTTATTTTATCTAGAACTAATGCGCATCGATCGGGTTATTAAAACGAACCAATCAACTTTTTTTTTTTTTTTTGTAAAGACAATGTACTTATCAAGAATACAGATCCTCTCTTATGATAACCGTTTATATGACGCAAAATAGTACTTATCACGGTCCCACTCAATGATCCTAGCCATTCATGTTGCAGGCCTCGATATGCATATCTTTCATGCTGAAAATCTCTCTACTTGTTTAATGAAATCAAACATATCTAAGGTGAAAAAATGTCGTTCATGTTGAAAGGCTCTCTACTTGTTTAATCAAATAAAAAATACCTAAGGTGAAATAAATATATAACGGCCAATCTAATTTTTTGTATAGACTTCAAATAAAACAAGATCTATTAAATAAACGACCCGAATCATCAAATGAGATCGGCATAGATCCTTTGTCACGAGAGATCACATAAAGAATTATCGCCTAAAAAAATCTTTATTCGGTTATAAACCCGACAAAATCTGGAATCAATAATTAGACGAAATTTGGAATCGATAACAAGATGAAATTTGGAATCAATAACAACTCACTTGGAGTCCGTCAGTCCCCAACGGCAGGGCCGGCAGCCAAAATGTAGAGAAATTGACCTCAACATGGCCAAGTAGCAGTTCTCATGAAATGTGACTCAAGGGCGGGCTTGGGGATTGTCTCCAATCCTTTTTCAAGGGCTAAATTGTCAAGTTTATGTCTTTTCTGTGTAATTTTGGAGTTCATTGTGATGATCAAAATTGTTTATTTTCAAGAATTCAATTCCATTACACATTTATCTTAGCCGATATATCTATGGAAAAGACCCACCAAAAGACCAAACTAAATGGTTCAACAGTCCCAGCGAAGGTCACATTATCTTTCAGCCTTGATTTTTCGCCTCGCTCTCACTTCTCTTTCTTGCGAATATATTTTTTATTATTTTTATTTTTAAAAGACGTTTTCACAGTTAATCACTCGCGCTAGATAAGACTTAGGTCCCAATTTAACAAAAAATTCTATACACGTAACACTTGGTGAGACCTTAATTTCGGCAAAAAACAAGTGAGGTGAGGTGGTGCAAGATCACCTGGTCCCAAACTCCCTGTGCCTCTATGCCGATGGAGTTTGAGCCATTAGATTGTATGTTCTTGTTTTTATTTCCAAGTGATCCAACGGCCGAAAATTCCTCGGCATAGAGGAAAACCCAAAACAAAAAGATCTCCGGCCTGGTGAGGTAACAACAAATATATTTACAGTATGAGGCCACTATAACTGTGCAATGTGAGTAATTATTCAGCGTTCTTGGAATATCACGTGGCATTTTCTACATGGTACTTCTAACCATTTATTTATGTAAAGACAAATCATTTGGTAGAAACAATTATCATTACTTTGTTGAGTGTTTAGAAGACAAGTAGTAATATTTGACGAGGTTACGACTCACATGGTACTCCGGAAATACTCACATGGTACTCCAAAAAAAGATGGCCCTATTTCACAATTCTCACCTCTCAATTTTTTTCATATATTATTATTTATAATTATTTATATATTTCATATGGATCTTGTTTGATAGATCTCAATTAATTTTATTAAAAATATATTTCAAAATCATAGAAAACATAATAGGTTGTGAGACATAGATAATAATAATAATAATAATAATAATAATAATAATAATAATAATAATAACAATAATAACAATAATAATAATAATAATAATAATAATAATTATTATTATTATTATTATTATTATTATTATTATTATTATTGTTATTATTGTTATTATTATTATTATTATTATTATTTGTCATTGGTCTTTGGTCATTTTTATTTTATTACATGGGAGGAGCGGAAAATGAGACTTGATGATCTCTGGATGCAGTGTGAGAATTCAAGAGCTATACTGTATTTGTCATTGGTCACCACTTGTACATAGATAGATAATTATTATTATTTTTTTTTGTCAATCGATAGAAGAGAGATCAATTACATCACATATGAAGTACAAAGTACCAACCCGGGACACTACATGAATTGTGAGAGTCCACGAGACAACCAAGCCCAACAACTTAATCAATACAAGAAACAAGCCCGTTACAGGATAAAAAGTGAAGTAAGACTATTTTTTTGGGACAGAGAGGGTGTATTTAAGGCCTAGTTTGACAATTGATAAAATTAAGATTTGATAAAAATCAAGTGATGATTCTATAATTGAGGAAGAAGTTTGAAAAATCAGAAGATTTTATCAAATTTCTATCTCAAGCTGAGTTCTCCAATGGATTTTATTAACATTTGATAAAATCAACCCATTGATTTTATTTTATCCATTCGTGAAGAAATGTGATAAAATCTGTGAATTTTTGCATTAAAAAATCTCAAAAATCTACAAATTTTATCAAATATCTTTACGAATGGATAATCAAAATCTTGATAAAATTCATTGGAGAACTCACCCTCAATTGCAAGTGGAGTAGTGCAGTTGGTGCCTCCCTTATACTCTCATGCACATGGGCATGGTTTTAAAAAGATCCATCCCCTCCCCTGCTCCAAGATAGAGTCCAAATCCCCCCAAATCCCTGATTAGAATTAACGAATGACAAAAAAAAAAAAAAAAAACTCACCCTCAATTGATTATCAAATAATGACGAGCTAAAGCCTAAAAGGAAAACAAGAGAAAAGGACCCGAAAGCACGAGCACACAAATCTCGTTAAAGAAAACAAACCCGCAGCAAAATCCAACATACGTACTTCCCCCGCAGTTCTTCCTTCCAGGAATCCACCACTAACGAGAAAAGCGAAAAGAAAACAAAAAGAAAGACCAGACTCCATCTGGAACATCTCTCTCTCTCTCTCTCTAACAATGTAATCTCCACGCGATTACTCCCGCCACCAAATAAACCCTAATTCAGTCTCTCTCTCTCTCTACATACACAACATACAGGGTCTATTTGCCGAGAAACAAAGCACGGGGAATTATATAGATAGATACAGATAGAGATAGGTTTATTATTGATTGGGGATGGTTAGAGATGGGACGGGAGGGGTATATCGTGCCGGCGGCGGATCCGCAGGTGGTGAAGAAGAAGGGAGCAGGAGGAGGAGCAGGGGGTTCGAGGAGCTGGATTTTGATGGATGCCTCAGGGGAAGACACTATTCTCGATGTAGACAAGTACGCCATTATGCAACGTGTTCAGATTCACGCTCGCGATCTTCGCATTCTCGATCCCCTCTTGTCTTACCCTTCCACCATCCTCGGCCGTGAAAGGGCCATCGTCCTCAATTTGGAGGTTACCCCTCTCTCTCTCCTCTCTCTCTCTCTCTCTCTCTCTCTCTCTCTCTCTTTATATGTACATATATATACATACTAGACGCCCGGGCATATTATGCAGAGAGAGAAAAGAGAGAGTAAAATCCTCAATTGAAGATTATTCTTTAATGAAATCTGGGATATGAAAGTAGAAAAGAGGGGAGAAGAAATTTGGGGTGGAATTGTTTGTCTTCGAAATTGTTTTTTTCTTTTTATCATTGGCGATGAGTTCATCACAATTACATCAATCTGGATATTTTCAAGTAATGAGAAAATCCATCAGTATCTTTCATGAGTGCTTTAAGTCTAATTATTTCAATACAACTCGAAATACAGAGACAAAGCCTTCACGCATGAAGAAAGAATCGAACTCTTCAGGTGTAAGGACTCTGGCCAACTGAACTAGCCTTGTTGATTTCTTGGCATTTTCTTTAGGTGGTTGAATAGGTAGTTTGGAAAAAAATGGTGTGATCCAGCCTCATAACTGAGTTCACCCCAAAAGAGATGTTCCCTTCATAAAAGAAAAGAATAATGATCGATATGTATATGTCTTAATGGATTTTCATGGATATGGAATCTTGTTTGATGGGGTTTTGTGTGGCTGAAATTTTGCCTTTTGTTTTGTTTCTGCAGCACATTAAGGCGATTATTACTGCTGAAGAGGTATCTATCGATTAATTGGTATTGGATTTTTTGTTTTGTTTTGTATTCGTAATTATCTGTCTTTGATCTACATATTATGGATTAGGCTTGTAAAAGCCTGGTTTTTGCTTAAAAAGACTAAGCTATTTGGATGTCTGAAGTTTTGACTTATTGAGGAAAAAAGTGGTGGGTTTTCAGGGTTTTTTTCCTTGCTATGTTTTTGGGGCTATCTTTAGTGTTTTTTTTTATTGCTAAGATTGAATAGACTTTTTGGGGCTGAAAAAGTCAAATAAAAAAGCTGGGGTTTCAAGAAAATTGAAACGAATCCTTTGTTAAGAACACATCCAACAATGATCTTTTAGCTAGTTTGTTGAGAAGGACATAAACCAAGCCAAGGAAAAGTCGCGTAGTTGTGCAACATAAATAAAATGAAGTAGGGTGGGGCTTGGCACCATGGTGTGGTTGATCCACAGAGACTACGGTGTCGTGGTTTCAAAATGTGGTAAAACCCAAAAAGACTGCCTACCTATTGAAAAACTGTAGATTAATCTGGGTTAATGGTCCCCGACGCCTCATTGCCACATGAATTTGGTCTTTGTGTTAATATATTGGATCTTGGTGTGCAGGGTCGGTGGGAATAATAACCGGTTTCTCCTACATATAACGTATGACCCTTCACAGACCCTTTGGTCCCGATTGTCGTTCACCAGTGAACTTACATGCAAATTTTAGTGAGAAGGGATATGATTGTAGTTAGAGTCATGTATGTTTGATGTCTATTGGATGGCAGTTATTAATGGAGAAAACGGTCAATTCTGGTTGTAATCAAGATTATGCTAATGGCCTAATGGGTATATTGTGTGTAAGGCTTACTTTGACTTTGGGCTGGTGGTCCAAAACTAAGGCTTTGACATGGATGCTAGGGGAGCCTTTTGCTCATCTAAATTTTTTCTGCTGAATCCCTTCTAACTGTGGGTTTAATTTTTTTTTTTCAAATGGAAGGGGAAGGTTATACTTTTTTCCAACTAATTTACGTGTTTTTAATATTTTACGGTTTACGAATGTGTTTAAGTCCTATACTTCATCTATATATTTGTGCATGCTAGTGTCGTAATCAAATCAAGATCAAATATTGCTTGGAACAGGGTCTTATACATCAACTATATATTTGTGCAATTCGGTTTATTAGACCTTTTACCTGTTAAAAATAACACTTAATTTGGTTTTGTTCAAGTGGAGAATAATTTTCAGTGAAGTGTCATCCTAATTATGTTTGGAATAGGTATTGCTTCGAGATCCATCCGATGATAATGTTATCCCTGTGGTTGAGGAACTAAGAAGGCGATTGCCCCTTTCAAATGCTATTCGTGAAGGTCAAGCAGATGGAAAGGAGATGGGTGGGCAGCATGACATTGATACTGGTGAAGAAGATGGTATGGCTTATTGACTTGGTGGTCTATGTTGAAAGAAAAGGCATTATAATGATTAATAACATAAAAAAAGTCTCTGTTTTGGTATTCTAGATGTATATCTTGCTCTATGATTCTCGATTTCCTTTCATTGGTATATCTTGGCTTATTGGTTTGTCCAGCTCCAGCAATATCTAATGCATTGATCTCAACTGTTTTATAGAGTCTCCATTTGAATTCCGGGCCTTGGAGGTGGCTTTGGAAGCCATTTGTAGTTTTCTTGCTGCTCGTACAACAGAACTGGAGACTGCTGCTTATCCAGCTTTGGATGAACTCACTTCTAGCGTATGCAATTTTTTTACCTTTGGAAGTCTGCCTTACTTTGAATGTTTAGAATTCCAACTCTTGTCGAGGACTGCTGAAATACGCAATAGATTTTGTGAATGCTCAAATATTGGTTTAAAGCCAATGAATTCCTCTCTCTTTCTCTCTCTCCAAATGATACAGGGTGTATGTGAGGGAAAGTGTTTGACATCTTGCATACTTCATTGGGCCTCTTTCCTGATTGGATCAACTTTTACATGAGTTGTTAGTCAATAAACTGGTATTACGTGTCATGAAATCTCATTTGGGGTTGCGGTTAGTATGTTATTAGTGATTTGTATTTTTTTTAAAGTGCTACTCAATTTGTTTTAGGGGTCATTGGTTCCAACTTCTGGTCTCTTTATTTTTTCTTCTTGTTTATCCATGGACTGGTAGTCAGTGTTTTGGCACTGAATCCTCAATACGATGATGCTTCACTGGACAATGCTGTTAAAATGCCCCTTAACTGCTCTATATTATTGATAGTATTGAATGCCCCTAGGAGAGAAAAACTGAAGAGTTTCAGTGAGGCATGTAGTTTCTAAGGTGGGGCTGGACTTTGGTTGGGAAGATTTGATAGTAAGTCGGCACAAGAGCTGAGTCAACCTAGGGAGGGAGAAAGGGAGACTGGCAGTTGAGAACACAGGGCTATGCCGGAGGTGGGTAATTCACGTAGAGAACTAGGTGCATTACTGCATTGTAGAAAGAGCTTTATATGACAGTTAAACAGCAGAGAACAACTCCTCGTTGGCCAGGCGGCTTAAGCCTCGTGGTTAGACAATCCAAAAGTTCACTGCCTAACCTTTGCACCGTGATAATCATGGATGTTGAGGTTAGGTTTGAACCTCAAGGTTTGCGTTGGAGAGGTTTCAGAGGAGTTGCAATGCTGCAGATTATACAACTTCAGAAGTGTGGGTCTGTCTTAGTCAACACTTATCGTGACTTCTTGTGCATGTCCATCTCCTCTAAGATTGGTCAAGGCGCGCAGTGCCCTGCCAAGGGGAAGTGGCGGATGCAACTTAAGGAGACCTCAACGCCATCCTTCAAACCACATGTTTTTCGGTTTGGTGGGCTAACAGCTGTACATAACTACATACACCTAAGATCTCTCTAGATCCATGTTTCCTTTGGGATTGAATTCTGAAGTGTGCCAACTATTTGACAAACTACTATCAATAGAACTGAAGAAACCCCTTCTACTTGGAATGGTTGGGACTTGGGCTTCCTATAGCCAAGGGAAAGTTAAACGTCCTACATGACAATTATTTTCTGCTTTGCATAGTTGTTACTGCACCGGGTCAGTATCTACCGTTATGCATTATGTTAAATTGTTAATCGTTTTAATTTACTGCTTCTTGTCGCTCGAATCCCATTCCCCACTTTTCCCACCACCACTTAAAATGAAATTCTGAAATAAGTTTAGCTAGGTTGTTTTCCCGAATTGTTATTTGATGGTGATATTATCTCTATGTAGCAGTATTTCATATGTATCAAATACTTACATTCCTTGATCCATTGTTAAGTAGAATGCTTTATTCTTCTCTTTGCATACTCTTAGTGACTGGTTCTCTATTTTAATCTTGACAAATCACTACTCGAATTACAGATTAGTAGCCGTAATTTGGATCGGGTGCGTAAATTGAAGAGCGCAATGACTCGGTTAACTGCTCGAGTTCAAAAGGTATGGTGATATGGCGATTTTGCATTTTTACCTTGTGCTTTATATCTTATAAGTAGAAAAAATGGGACTTTTTTTATTGCATTGCTGAAAACGCTTGCTGATATGTTCCTCATTACCATTCAGTCAATTTCTCCATCTTCAGGATAAACGGTTTAGATGGTGCAGTGCTCTATGGTTGTTTAATCGCATAGCTCGGTCACTAACCGCTTGAACGAAAACACCCATAGCAGTCTAATTATGAAAAAAGATCTCTTTCTGACTTGGAAGTTTATTGTTTAATTTTGTTTGTGTTCTTCTTATGACTCCTTTTCTTTATTGAGTCAAACAAAAAAGGACATATGACTTGGTTTTTGATGCTCTATGCGAATGACTTGTGGAGGAGGTATTGACATGAGTTTTCCATACAACTTTGAATTTTGTTGTTAAAAATAATTTTTGACCAGCATGCTGTTTTCTATTATCCATAGAGGATTCTCCCTCAGTAGTTGGTATATTCGGTATATGCCTGTAGAAATACTTCAGAATAGATGTGTAGTCTCCAAAAAAGATGCACTATCTTGAAGAAACAAAGAATATTGGACTGTGTTCATTGAATAGTTTGAAGCAAAGAGATTATTATGTTCACAAGGATTGGTGATCGTAGGTGAGAGATGAGCTTGAACAGTTGCTGGACGACGACGACGACATGGCTGATCTGTACTTGTCTAGAAAGTTGGATGGTTCATCTTCACCTGTTAGTGGCTCAGGTGCTCCCAATTGGTTTCCTGCATCTCCTACCATAGCCTCAAAGATATCTAGGGCAAGTAGGGCAAGCATTGCGACAGCTAGGGGAGATGAGAATGATGTTGAGGAGCTTGAAATGCTACTTGAGGTAACAATATTTGCTCTGCACCTTCTTCTTTGTTTGTTGTTCCTCTCAAAGTTGGTCTCAAGGAAGTGGTGGCATATTTGCAGGCTTACTTTATGCAAATTGACGGAACATTGAACAAATTGACTACAGTAAGTTGTGTTGAATTCTTTTGATCCTAATCTAGTACCATGTTGTGCATTCTTGATAAATAGTTGTGCAGGCAGTAGTTTTTTCTGGTAAAATACAAAATGACTATGGTATCTTGTGGGATGCCATGCAGTTAACCTACAGCACCACCGTATTCAATTTTGTTAATTTGTGGCAGTATAGTTAGGTAAAATGGTATGGCTCTAGAATATGAATGACGTCCTAGTAATTTGGATATTTTGTTTTACCACGAGCAAAATTAGCACCATATTTAAGGTTGAAGTTGGAATCTTACCTGCAATAATTGATCTTCATTATGCATGATGAAGCTGTATCTCTGATGATTAATCTTGTTTATTTAATGCTACTTCCACAACTATTGTCAGCTAGAAGTTCTAAAAATGGGTTCATTGTTATGTGATATTTTCATGGAACAAAGGCAAAGGTCTCTCTCTCTCTCTCTCTCTCTCTCTCTCTCCTCTCATGATAATACTCATCTATAATGTGTTCTCTTTTTGTTTTCATCGTCTTTATCGTGGTTCTTTGGCTCTCTAAATTGAAAATAAGTGGAAAGAAGTAAAAAAATTGTTGGATACTTTGCTGATAAATACTCTAAATTCGGGTAGATTTTGTTGATCAGCCAAAAGTTTGTTGTTTTGTTAGGGTAAAGCATATAATGACATCAATGGCCTACTAGAGCCAATTAAAAGTACGTGCCAATAAGACATGCATTGGTACTGCCTCTTCACTTCATCCAGTCTACTGTCACTTATTTCCCCTCGTTGGGTTAATCATTCCAAGAATAGGAAAGCAGTCATTATTAGACCAGGCCTTCGATTTTTTTTCTTCTTTCTCTTCTTTCATTAGGTTTTGTTCTGCTTTTGGATTCTTGGTGTGAGTCGTGTGACTTTTCTTAATCCCAATGAATGCCAGAGCATCTCCCTGTCGCGATAACATTATAACTGACAAACAAATCTAGTTTTGTTATGCGCATACATCTTTATGTATGCATGTGTATCCCCTTCTATTCAATACGATCTTCAAAATGGAAGCACCTGTGTCAAGCCTGCCAGATTTGGCCTTCATGGGGTTAGTATGACTCAAGCTTTGGTGGAAATGTGGTTCATTTCCTGTATCTCTTTCCCTTGTGAAAGCTTTTATGATTCCTTTCAGCCTTGTCCTTTCCTGAAACTTTTCTGATATCCCGTTACTTTTGTTTCTTGCGAAGACTTCATGAATTTTTATGAGTTAGTTTTTCACCTTGAACCTTCTTTGGTTGTCAATCTTGGCCTTGTCATCACTGATCTTTATTCTTTTTAACAACCTTGATGTTTCATTCCGAGTCTGGTGATTATGTATGGTCGTCTTCATTCTAACTACATATCCTTTCCCTGCACCAAAAATATATAGGTTTTTGAGTATTGAATCAGGCCAACTGCCTATATATCTTATTTCTTTCCATGTACTAAAATCCCGTTCTTGCCGCATTAGAAATTGACCCATTGTGTATGTTGCAGCTGCGTGAATATATCGATGATACAGAGGATTACATTAATATTCAGGTAACCAATTCATTGATCAAGGTTAACGGAGAGGGATTTATGTATGGTTGTCTAAGTACTCTTCACGTTCCTTTTTGCAGCTTGACAATCATCGAAATCAGCTGATTCAGGTAGGTTGTTGTACATACTTTACATGCTGTTGACAATAGTGCGTTATCAATGTCGGGGAAAAAAGTTGTATTGGCAACCTTGCATTTTTTTTCCAGGTTCTTTTTGAGTAAATGAATTTTTTAGGGAATTTTTGTTGAGATGAATTTTTGTCTTGTTTTTACTCTGGCTGCAGCTAGAGCTTTTTCTAAGCTCCGCAACTGTTTGCTTATCCATTTATTCTTTGATTGCTGGAATATTTGGCATGAATATCCCGTATACCTGGAATACGGGCCATGGATACATGTTTAAATGGGTATGTATGGTTATAAATTTTGATTACATAATTTTAACTGCTGGTTTTAGTACAATTGAGTTTAGTGCTCATGTACTTGATGTCACAGGTGGTTGGTGGTTCTGGAGTATTTTGTGCCATCCTTTTCGTTGTTATCATTGCGTTTGCTCGCTACAAGGGTCTAATTGGATCTTGAAACTTATAAACGAGGAATGTCCATCGGAACGGATGAATTATCACCGGAAATTGTCAAATTTGCAATTTAGTCGCTCATCAATTCCTTTCACCTTTTAGATTTTGCCCTAATGTCATGTCTACCGGTTTTTCTCGTCCAGAGTTCGCTTCAGCAATCACTGTTGCGGTTCAATGTTGGGAAGTCTACATAAATTGTTGGGAAGTCTGCGAATTTTGGGTACCAACACACAGATAATTGTAAACATTACACGTATTTTTGATAATGAAAGGAAAGTACTTGTACACAACATTTTGAAACGGGTGTATTATCCCACATTCTTGCTCATAAGCCCCACACAAGTTCAAAGCATTCTAGGTTCTAGTTTTGTCCATTTTGGAAGAAACTAGGTTCTTGTTGACCAGCTTCATGTTCGAGATGATAATGTGTTAGTATTATGTTAAATTATTACGAGGGCTAGCCTCCTGTTAATAATAGGAGTTGAACCTTAGAGCTCACGCTCTTCAGTGTTGGACAACCATTCATCCAAACTCCAAGGATTGGTAGTTTCGATTGACGAATGACAATGATTGGTAGTTTTATCCTGTTTTATCCTTGTATGTTTGATAACTAGAAATTCGGCCCGGTAGACTGGAAATTTATATTACCGACCATTAACAGGGTTTAAGATAAAGTAGGGGCATATTTTGCTGTATGGATCAACGCAGGAGCAGAAGCATCCCGAGTCCACAAGACCAAAAACTTCCACCAACATCTCTGTCTCCATGATTCAAAATTTCTAGTATTGTAATATTTCCTCTATCAACATGAATGTATGCTTACTTGCAAGCATTTCTTTACATCACGTCATAGATAATTAAATTAACTAAAAGAAAATGATTTCTCTATTTCGCAGCATTCCTATATTGCCATTGTTCACATCAATATGAGAGCATTGGCCGTATTGGAAACTCATGGGGTTGCTCAGTGGTCAAGGCTTATGACTTATGGTTTGCTTTCTCTTAAAGTGTAGGGTTTGAAACCCTTCAGGTGACAGAGATACTTGTGCATTTGGGCGCGGTAGGTGCCTAATCTATGTGTAAAAGAGAACCTTTTTTGGGGCACATCTGGTTCCAAAAAAGGTTCTCTTTTACAAATAGATTAGGCACCTAGCAGCATCCAAACAACTTGATTTTCTCAAAACGATGCCAAAATATCATTTTAAAAAGATGAATGGTTCGGATCATTGAAAACATATTTCAAAGATTTTCATATGAAAGATCACAGAAGAATTGAATGAAGTCTTTTTTTTATTATTTGTTTTAACAATAAATAAAGCTTAGGAAAAAGGCTGATTTTGCAATTTGACATTTCTCTTCATGTTTTTATTAAGAATATATATGCTCGACTAAAAAAATACTCCCTCCCTCCCAAATTGTTGGCCCTATTAATTCCAATGCAATTTTTTAACTTTTCATATCTTTCAATCTATAACGTATTTTATGTGTAGGATCTTATTTGATAGATCTCAATTAGTTCTATTATACTAAGTTTTTAAAATCTCAAAAAATATTACTCCAGATTGAAAGATATGAAAAGTTAAAAATTGCATTGAAATCCGAATAGGACAAACATTTTGGAATAAGAGTATGAAACAATTATCAAAAGACTTCGTTAAATATCGCCACCCCAGAACCTACTCCGTCCTTGACCAATTTCATTTAGGGTCAGTTCTCTGATTTTAAATAGGGCCCCACTAATGGACTGTGAGATTGATCTCCCAAGATTAGTCGATGTGTGTTTAAGTTGACCGGGACACCTGGTTATAAAAAAAAAAAAAAACATTGACCATTTTGGTATTTGTGTAGAACAATTACTGTGCTTTGCACATACTAGTTTTGATTGATTGGGTTTGGGTGTTATTATAGTTTCCTTCAAGTATATCGTAAGAGCGTTGACCATCTAATTTGATGTTTGTGATTGAATTTGGCAAATCAAAAAAACTTCTCCAAATGCAATAGATTTTAGATCTTACAATACTCATTGGAAGTAAAAAGACGTCGAAAAAAATGGATCTCGAACGTTTTTTCTTGCCATTTCACCATATTCTCCCCCCTTTGTTCACTCTCTTATGCAACGTTTCTCTATTATTTATTTTGTTATCATTGTTATGACAGCCACGAAGTAAGAGAAAAACAAACCAACAAGCAAAAAATCAAGGACAGAAAGAAGAATAAATATTAATTGGAAATGACAATCAATGTTTCCGTTTAGACATCGTGGCGAATACTAGGTAGTCGATTTTGGCAAGAAATTGATTTTTTTCCCTTTGTACGCGTATCGAATCTTTTGCCAATTTATTTTCTATATACGATTATATACGATTCACACCCAATTTATTATCCCCAGAAGAAGATGAAGGTATGAAGATAACCGCAGCTATTACGTATTCCAAATCTTGTTGCAATTGGGAGTTTTGTGCATTGGATACAATCTTTTTCCAATCAAAATTTTCTTTCTTTTACAATATGAGACTCGTAAGCGGAAGAAAAACCCAAATGAAAAAAAAAAAAAAAAAAGGAGAGAGAGAGAGGGGGAGGAAGAAGGTGAAGGTAATCTGAATCATTTGAAGTAGCAGGGCACAAAGGTAATCTTGTAACTCTCTACATGTGAAAATAAGAAATGAAACAGAGATTTATATGTATCTTATAGGCAAGAGCATTTCCAATCCATCTTCGCACCTGTTTTCTACTTTAGAAAATCAAAAACTAATACTAGAATTTATTAAAAAAATGAAAGGTAGAACATTAATTCAACTATTAACAACTCCAATCCGGATTCTCCATGTTTGTCTTTAAATTTTCCTCCAAAATTTCTTCCCTATTCTTTCTCACTTTTTATGTCTTATTTTTGTAAAAATTGTTGATATCCTACCTGTATAAAAATTCGTTTTCCGGTAGCATTAATCTCTTGTCCTCTTTGTATTTTGTTTCGCTTTCTCCATGGGTATTTGCATCTCCATGTGCAAGACGCGGTTACACATAAGAAATGGTGTTGAATAGTTTGACAGAAATAGTGTTTTATATCTGGTCGTAACACTTAGTAGCCAAAGAAAAAAGGGATAAAATGTTAACTTTAGGAAGTGCAGATATTTCTCTATTGGTTGGATGGTCTCCAAAGATAGAGAAATGAAGAACGAATCTCTATTTGGAAGATCCCAGATAGAGTATGATGCTTGGAGACCCTTGATTCTTCAAATTAACGGTGTTGATTCTCCAAAATAGAGTTATATATTGTAGGTAGGAATATTGTTGTGGGTCGAAATAATTAAACCCAATGCAACTTAGCCCAATCAGCATAGAAGAGTATTGGACAGGCCCAATAATGGCCAACAGCCCATATTCCCGAATGGTCTTAGATCGCCGCCCGACCCACATCATCTAGTTCGGGCCGGACCTTACATCCAGACCACGATCGAGAATCAGGGGGTGGACAATTCTCGATGAGCATGTGGTTAGGCCGTAACAACCAACTGCAAATGGTATTCAGAGGTTGTATGAGCCGGACACGCGGAATGGGTCTCCTCATGACGTGTGTCCCGGCCGTGCATCATACCTCCAAGTCAAGATCATCAATGGTACGTTCTGGTCATGTGGCATCTCAAATCAACATATACACGTTCTGGCCATGTGGCATCTCAAATCAACATATACACGTCCCTGATATTAGCCCGACCATTGCACAGTGCCTGCACTTCATCATGTGTGGCGTTCGGTCAAAAGGTGGTGGTTGAGTCCTGAGAGGATCGATGTCGGTGACATTTTCTTGTAACGAGGATAGCACGTGGAATCCTATCCCTCAATCCAAAGGCACCCCTATAAACTCTATTTAGTATGCTATTTCTATCTCCTCAAACTTGTCTTTCCCTTCTCATTTAGGGATTGACTTAGCCATCAGATTGCCTTCTAGAATCTAGTAGACCTTGACTAGTTGGGAACTAACATGGTTCTTGGTTTTTTAGGGCCAGAGGAAGGAGGATTAATAGCCATAGTCAAAGTCACACCATAAAAGTTATGTTAAGGAGAGGAGAGTTTGGATACCACCCCGCCAATATCAAAGGGGCAGTGAGGTTAGGTTTCACAGAATGGGATGGTGCTGTCCCCAAAGGGACATCATCCATGTTGGGCCGAGCACGGCCGACCGTGTTCGGCTATGGACGGCTCAGATTTGATCGGCAGTGGACGATTTTGATTCGTTTGGATAAGATGTGATTCGAGCCGTCCATCGCCGAGACATCTATGATTCGACAACATGGCTCATCCCTGAACATGTAATCATTCTCCGTACCAGATTGGGAATGGGTCTTCCGCTCTTCCTGCCCCATATCCAATCCAAGCCCTGTATCTCTCCCTTCGTAATTTTCCTTCCATTGCTTATTTTTTCGCCTTTCACAGGACAAAAACATATATTTTTTTGATAACTGGGTGATCCGGACCAGTTTTTGGGCACCTCGACTAATCCCAGAGTCTATGTACGCCCTGCTACATACATAGACCAAGCAAAACCAATACCCCATGAAAACTATGAGATATTGTGCAGGTAACCCCAAGAAATTAAGAAGAGTTGAACCCAAGACCTCTTCTTCCTTAGAAGGACTGGAGAAGTCTTTTCCAACTCATCTATCCCTTGGGGTTCAGGACAAAAACATTACAAATAACAAAAACATCAATTTTGAACAAATTCATCGGAGAATACAATCCGGGCAGCGGCGGCTATAGTTTGAGGGTTCAAGCGAACAACCCGGGCTGAAAAGACGTACTAAAATTTTATATTTTCTTACTCATAATTTGATTTTTCTGTCTTATAATTACACACACGCATATTATATTGTCAGCGTTGGATTTTTATACATAGCTATGTATAAAAATTCATCTATATTTTGTGAGTACATAGATAACCTTTGAACTCAACTTATGGAGCCGCCCCTGCATAATAATTTCTTCTGTGTGCAATTTTCATCTATACGATGGACAGAGGGGCTCTGCTGGCCTTTGCCAGGGACAGCACCTGCTGTCCCCGGCGATTCCCGGGAGTTCCGGTCTCTTGTCGATGATCGGAAACGTTCACGTCGAAGAGCTCGCCGAGTAGAACAAGTTTACCAAAAATTAGCTCAATCAGATACTATTTAGTACCTGATCGGTACAGATATAACTCAGCAATAATGGGTTTGGATGGGTATGATCTAGTGTTTTGGATGCATTCTCTTCAGGATAAAAATGGTACTAAATAGTATCCGATTGAGCTAATTTTTGGTACACTTGTTCTACTCGGCGAGCTCTTCGACGTGAACGTTTCCGATCATCGACACGAGACCGGAACTCCCGGGAATCGCCGGGGACAGCAGGTGCTGTCCCTGGCAAGGGCCAGCAGAGCCCCTCTGTCCCTATAGGACGATATATGTTTGTACAGATTAAAAAAATCCAATATGTTTGAAGTCTGTAGATATATTTAATATACGGATTCGTTACTTCAAAGATAATGAAGAAAGTCAAATTTAACATCTAAGATTAGAAAATGTATTAAAATGAAGTATATATCATTTAAAAAAAAAAAGAAGTATAAATATTATCTTTGTAATACTCCACATTTTTATTTTTTAAATCACAAGGTTTTTTTTTTTTTGCTCGAAAAAAGAAATTTTATTAATCTCTGAAAAAAGAATAAAGATTAAAGGGAACAAGCATGCTTGCAAGGTTGCCATAATCTAACCTAAGATTCTGCTAATTTCTTTCAGGCAAATTCAACATGGCACTCTTGCTTATTTGATGGATTTGGGAGATTTTTTCTTTTACTTATCAGC
This sequence comes from Vaccinium myrtillus, assembly GCA_016920895.1. Taxonomy (NCBI): domain Eukaryota; kingdom Viridiplantae; phylum Streptophyta; class Magnoliopsida; order Ericales; family Ericaceae; genus Vaccinium; species Vaccinium myrtillus. The sequence goes on along the minus strand of JADGMU010000015.1, from coordinate 649 downwards.
ATCTTGGGGGATCGCTCCTCAACACCTCAACATTTACAGTATGAAAGTAATGTGTCAAGTCTTCTCTCAATCACTAACAAAGGCATGGGCCCTACTAAGGACACCACGTGATAGTATCGCTACAAGCACTAAATTTTCACAGTACTGACACCACTCAGAGTCAAGACAATATATTCCTCCTCATCTTTTATAATGTATATGCATATGTTTTTTTATATCAACAAAGAAATTTTAAGGACGCTTGATAAATGGGAGTAAGGCACATCAAGAAATATATACATCTAGAAGTATTTCTTATGCTAAATGGTGTACAATTTTCAATAAGTTTCAACAAAAAATATTTTTTTCCCAATTCTAATTTGTTGTTATTCTTTCTTTTTCTATAGAAAATTAATAATGAAATTAATTACTAAAATTTCGTTTCTCTATCTTTGTATACTATTTTTAAGTACTATTTTTTACTGAATTTTACAAATTTCAATTAAGTGTATTCTTTCCTCGATCTTGACCATTTATTAAAAAAAAAAAAATCATATTTCACGTAACATATTTCTTTTTTATTTTAGCATTCCAAAATTTGTCTTTTAGTATTCAAAATACCACAATTTTCAAAACACATGAAGAAATTTATTTTGAAGTGTAGTTATAA